>JBBIGA010020557.1:0-14522 GCA_037576975.1 Alestes dentex | reverse complement strand
AACCCTGTCACCTTCCGGCTCCAGCTGCCTGCCTCCCTCCGGATCCATCCAGTGTTTCACATCTCCCAACTAAAACCCGTGTTTTTCTCTCCTCTGTCTCCCCAGGCTCCGGCTCTTGGATTCGCGATGCCGCGGCCATGGCACCAAGTACCTCATCAACTGGGAGGGCTCTGGTCCGGAAGAACGGTCCTGGGTCCTCGGGCGCTTCATCCTGGATCCATCACTCATCCAGGACTACCGTCGTCAGGTATGCCCATCGGCGTGTCACCTCATCCACTCGGTACCATGAGTACTACGACTTGGCAGAGTCCAACCACTCTCTCTTACCTTTTCTGTGTGTGTGTTGAGAACGCAGGTTCCTTTGGTGGGAATCTTAACTCCTTCTCGGAGCGTTCTCAGAATAACTGCGTGATTAACTGGTTCTCTCGTGTATTCTGCATTTGGGCTCTTCCATCACGCCACATTGGGCAACTCTACTCAGCATTCTCGTGTTTCCAGCAAAACACCTAGCCAGTCTCCAGACCTCAATCCTATAGAAAAACTATGGAGGGAGTGTAAGCTTAGAGGTGCCAAGCAGCAGCCAAGAAACCTAAAGGATTTGGAGAGTTTCTGTAAAGAGGAGTGTGCCAAAATCCCTCCTGAGATGTGTGCAAACCTGATGACTGACTACAAGAAATGTCTTATTGCTGTGCTTGCCACCAAGGGTTTCTCCACCCAGTACTAAGTCATGTTTTGCTTGGGTAACGCACACTTATTTCACTCAATGACATGCAAATCAGTTTATAACTTTTATGTAACATGTTTTTTCTTGATTTGTGGTTGATATTCTGTCTCTCACGATAAAAAACGATCCTACCTCATAAACTCCAAACTCTGAACCGCGACATTACGGAGGAGCACTATACATACAACGCTGCTCAGTGTTGTCATAGTGTCCTGTTTAGGGTGGGAGATGTCCAATAGGGATGACAGCTTAGCCAACATTCTCATGTCACTTACAACCTCCAGTGGGTCCAGAGGCCATCCTAGAACAGAGCAGGGCCTCTGGATCACCCTGTTCAGCTTCTTCCCGTCTCCAGCGGAGATGTTGCTGCCCCAGGAGAAAACACTATAAAAGATGGCTGATTTTCAGACGTGGACAGTAACGAAGTACATTTACTTGAGTACTGTACTTAAGTACAGTTTTTGAGTATCTGTACTTTACTTGAGTAGTCTTTTTTTGGAAACTTATGACTTTCACTTCACTACATTTGAAAGAAAAAAATGTACTTTTCACTTCACTACATTTCTATCAAGGTTCTTGTTACTCGTTACTTTCAGTTCTGAAAGAGGGTGTTATTGTTTTTTTAGCAGATGACAGCCTATCAGAAATCACCAGTACTGTTGCGTCACGTTCTCAGACACGAGCTGTGTCCGAAATGTTCACTTGTTCACTCGTTCACTACATAGTGTTTGCTATATAGGAGGCTAACTAGTGAACAAGGGGTGGCGACATTTAGTTAATTTCGGACACTCAGGATGTTACATTTTTACTAACTGTTGCTTAAATAGTGCGCTGGATCCTGGCAATTTATCTCTGTCGCATGAACACAAGTCTCGTCTCTCTAGTTAACACACAGCCCGCTCATGAGGCGCGGTCTGGTGGACACGGTGACAGATACATCCGTCTGGTGGGTACTACCAGAGCTGGACTGGCCATCGGGTATACCGGGCATTTGCCGGGTGGGCCGATGTCTATTTTGGGCCGGCGCGGAATCCCGTCTGCCAGCCCGGATTGCACACCACACCCACCCCTGGACCGTGGCTCAAAATGCCCGGGACGATTTTTGGTTCCAGTCCAGCCCTGGGTACTACTGTCCTCCACGGAGAGAGAGAGAAAAAATGCAAAGTGTGATTGAATTTCCTCTGTTTTCCCATTAGTTTTTGTCCGAGGTGAACGGTTTTCGGCTAAAACTCCGGATCGTCGGGGGGCTATTATGTTAAATGAGGGGTCGTTGGAAAGATGTCACCGAGCCCTCTCTAACTGTGAAGTTTCACATTTAGAGTGCAAAATATATTTAACATTTAGATGTCCACCCCCCAGCCACTTGTAATTATAGGGCGTGGCCAATTAGCATATCTTCTAAATATTTAGAGCTCAACATTTAGAGCTCAAAAAATCCCACATTTAGAGTCACCGTTTGTTAAAGTGCAACATTTAGATTTAGAGTGCAACATTTAGATTTTGTAAAAGACTTGGACCCCATAGACTTGGACTTGGGACTAAAGACTTGAGACTTGACTTGACATTGCCACTCAAAGACTTGAGACTTGACTTGGACTTGGTAAAAAATAACTTGTGAACACCTCTACGGAGAATGGATGGAGGCGGAGACGGCGACCCTTCGTGCCCGCATCCATGGCCATATTTAGAGTCGATGTTTAAGTTTACAGAAAAGATCAAATTTGTATCGTTTTAAGTGTATGCCATGTTTGCTTTAAACAAACTATATTACAGCATACAAAAACTCGCCATCTAACATTCCACCTTATTCTATATGCTACATTTTCTACAAGCAAGTTCAATGCATTAGGTATTGTAAGTGTGGTGGCAATAAATCAACAATGTAGTGAAATATGTACTTTTAATACTTAAGTTTTTTGGAAGCAAGTACTTCAGTACTTTGACTTGAGTGAAATTTGACTTTCACTTAAGTAATGAAGTTAGGTACTTTGTCCGCCTCTGCTGATTTTACTACAGAGTGGTCCCTGCACTCCAAAAGACCTGAGCCTCTGCAGTAGGTACAGCCTGCTAGCCCTTTCTTGTAGAGAGCAATTAGTGTTGTGAGACCAATCCAGTTCAGTTTATTGTTCAGATGAACACCAAGATGCTTGTAGTTTTCCACAGCTTCAGTGTCCAAACCCTGGATGTTCAATGGTTGCGGATGTTTGTCCATGCGAAAATCCACCACCAGCTTCTTGGTTTTTCCAGTTGTTATCTGGAGGTGGTTCTGCTGGCACCATCCACAAAGTCATGGGTGTGTTCTATATACTCACTATCATCCCTATACGCGATGAGGCCAACTCATCCCTATTGCACAATGCTACCTACCGTGGGAGGGTGAAGACTAGCATGTGCCCCCACATCTATTCAAACTTCTGCTAATCATTGGACAGCTCAATACTTTTGGAGGAAAGCACAAACCACCAACTGTGTTATAGATGCCTATGCTGGCTAATATCACACTTAATGACTGTGGCATCACTGAAGATGGTTATTCCACCTAAGAGCCACTAGTTTGGAGCCATTTCAAGGTAATGTTACAACTGGCCCCTTGGTTTGCTCTAGTGTAGCCCAGCAAAAGAACAACGTTGTTATAGTTCCCTCTACATTTGCCTCTATACATGACAAATAAAACATGCTTTGAACATACTAGTAATCAGAAGATAAAACAGTTTGATTTCCTCACTTTTTAGATTATTTTTTTCTTTCATTTATTACGGTTTTGTTTGTTTTTGGTTGTCGACATATTCACAGCAACAGTGGTCTATGTGTATTTTGGTCAACCTTTTAGCAGAGCAAGAAAAACTAACAATTTGGTTATCATTCAGTGTCTGAATGGTGTCTGAAGTCCTGAACCATAGATGTTTTAATGCTGTTTTAAGCTTTGGTAGAATCACATTTGCTTTTAATTATGGCACTCAGTGTTTTTAAAAATGGGATGTTACCTGTAGTTTCTGTTCGAGCTGTTTCTGCCATGCTATCCTTTTGTCTTAAACTAAGGACCTGTGAACCATATCTCTTCAAACCTCTTTGTGTTTTTCCCATACTTTTTCAAACTCTGAGGTCTGGTTTTATAGCTTCAGCGTGATTCCTATTCTTTATTTGTTTTCTCCATTTCCCTGTTATTTCTCCATAGTCTTACAAGGTGCCCAAAAACTCAAGCACACTATGCAATATCTACATGCTCACACACATACACACACACACACACACACACACACACACACACACACCCACACACACACACACACACAGAGTCATATATACACAGAGACAAGCAAGGAACAATATACAAATTCTCAAAAAGAATAAAGCTGGGCTATGGGGGAGGAAGCATATTCTGTCTCCTACACACATGCACACACACATACATGCACACATACAGACACACACACACCCCTAACTCTGTTTCTACATATCCTCCTGTCTGCTTCCCCCCTTCTCCCTCTCCCTCTCTCTCTCTCTCTCTCTCTCTCTCTCTCTCTCTCTCTCTCTCTCTCTCTCTCTCTCTCTGTGTCTCCCTCTCACCCATCCCCCAGAAGTGAAAGGTAAGACGAAAGAACAGCAGTGTGAGAGCAGTGTGTGAACAAAGCCAGGCAGTGCAGTGCAGGACTAGAGCACCTCGGAGATGCCTCCACTTACACGCAGCCGCATCTACCATGGCACCAGGCTGGAGGTAAGAAGAAGCTGCAGAGTGAGAGGGATAGTGAGAAAGAGACAGAGAACAAGACGGAACATGCTGGAACAACTGCAAGTTGGGGGGTGTGTGTGTGAGTGTGTGTGTGTGTTGGTGCAGTTTCTTTATCACATGCTTGTCAGTAACATTTGATCGCAGTGGACCAAAGAGAAAAAGATGAAGGAATGAATGAAGCATGATAGCATGATACTGCATGAGAGAGAGAGAGAGAGAGAGAGAGAGAGACAGAGACAGAGAGAGAGAGAGAGAGAGAGAGAGAGAGAGAAAGAGCTTCCCCAACCAATAACGTCCACCTCATGTAGTATTAACAAACACGCGTGCTAGCAAGCACACATGCATGAACACATGCACACACACACACACACAACACACACACACACACACACACAAACCCTTTAGATGCTGATGAGCGATAAGTAATTCCTTGTGAATTATCCCAGGGAGATGTCTTGTGAGTGCATGTAGATACATTCACTCACAACCCTTGTGTTTGTGTTTATGTGTGTGTGCAAGGACATTATTTGGCTTCTTTAGTGCAGTGCAGGTGATTTATGAACACACCAACCATATGGAAGAGCTCAGGACAGGTAGGGGTTAGAAAGAGTGCATATAATCATGTCAACACATGAATGAGTTGGACCTTGAGAGTAGTCATGGTTATAATACTAATGGAAATTATGAGAACAACAGTGTATCAATTTTTCCTTAAATTTAGATACAGTGCAAGTTTTGGCAAGTGAGGAGACTTGTCTTGCGACAGAGAAGTTGATTTTATGCGGAGAATATATGTGACCATTTTTTATTTTAATTAATAACTCATCTTGACATTTTTCTTTAAGTGAAAGAGATATGTTTGACAGAACTGCTGAGCCAAGCGTAAAAAAATAATTTGTAGACAAATCATTCTGTAAATGTTACAACAGTCTCTGGTTCGCTTTCCGTCTGTGTGTCCTTACATAAGCCTGAAATTAATCTCTCTTCAAGGTTTGTGTGTGTGTGTGTGTGTGTGTGTGTGTGTGTGTTTGTGTGCGTGTGTGTTTGTGTGCGCTCACATACCTTGTTTGGTAAAAAGAATCAGCCCTCAAAACTCTGTTTTGTTTTTGTATGATCCAGGAGCTATGAGCTGTAAAGAAATTCTTAACTAAATGAGGTTTGCTACTGTTGAATCCAGAGAAAGCAACCTTGATTAAATCATTTAAGAAACACACCTCCCTGCATACAAAAAGCACAAATATAGATTTACATGCATCTCTGGTCAAATTACATGTTAATTTCTAACATAACATTTTCTGTTTTTTTTTCATGTATATTTTTTCATTGGTGAGTTTATCATACTGGAAAAAAGAAAATTCCCATATCTTTTGCAAACCCATATTTTAAACAGAACTGTGCATTAAAATGTTTAGAAATACATTCTCTGTAGAGGATGTGTTCTGATTTTCACATAGAAAATTAACAAAATGTGGGGTGATCTGGGGTGCCCAAACTTTTGCATATGTGTAAGTACCCCATTTGGAAAAAAAAAAGTTTAGTACACCTACATAGTTTTTTATCTGGTTCCACACAGAAATAAGTGTGGATGATGTAATTAAATAGAACTAATTGTATCTGACTACTTTTCAAGGGTGACATTTGAGTCTTATGCCGAGTGGGGGAGGCAGGGAACGTCAGCATATAAACAAAGATGCATATTGTTGTCTATATCTTATTTGTAAGTAGACAACAGCCTATTTCCCTCAGCTTTATGCAAAATCCCAGGATTATCATCAGGACACCCAGGGCCACAGACGAATTATACTCACTTCATATATCATGAAGCCCTTAAATACTGTTCCTTAAACAGCTTTGACCAGTTAGTGACCACCAGGACCCCTCAGTTCATCAGACAAATCAGTCTAATTGTTCCATAGAGCTTACTCACATCCAGACAAAGTAGGAGCCACTTTGACAATGCCCCTTCCATCTGTGGCCAGGATTCCAAGACAGCACAACTGACCTCGCCCTTTCTGGGTGGGTAGGATGGCACTCCATCTCCCCAAATCACTCAGCAAGATGCTAGCCACTTTGGGAGCTTGCTTACTGATGTAACAAAATTGGCAGCTGGTGCTCTGCTACAAGAAGATTGAACTGTCAAGTGACTTTCCCAGTGTTGGTGGTATCATATGGTAGGGGAATTTTTAGCCAGTGAGTGGAATTGGGAAATTAGGGGAAAAAAAAACAAAACCAAAAACAAACAACCCCCCCCCCATTGTCTGTCTTTCATTAACCCATTGCTGTAAAGTTGGTAAAATTGTCTGAACCCCCCCAAGTATTTCAATTAAGTATGTAGATGTGTGTACCGAAGACACATCACATGCAGTAAAATGAAACATTATCTTTGGCAAAGAAAAAACAACTTATTTAAACCATGCTATGCTTTAGCCTTAGAACATGATAGATACCTGCCTTACTATCTTCACAAAAAAGTATTTAAAGTGGTTTGGTGCTCCTGAAACATTAATTTTAAACAATGAAAGTCAGATTATAATAGTGTTTTGCTATCAAGCTTGTTTTTTTAGCTAACTTGTTTTTACCTGTACTCTGGACATTAAAAGAGTGCAGACTAGAGTAATTTAGTAACCTTGTATATTAAATCTCTTTTTCCCCACAATCCAGCTCCAGATATTTAACCCCTGGTGGATACTCCCACTATTAGATCAAAGGAGTCAAAGGATTCAAAATTTTTATTGTCATGTGTACATAGTACAATTAATTTCTTTCTTGAATGTCCTCTTCGCAGACTAGGCAAATACAAACAGTGCCACATTCATAAACACAAAAATACTAAACAGAAAGTATAAAGTGCAAGTGTAAAGGCAGTGTTGATAGTTATAAACAGTTATAAACAGCTGTAGTTATGCATAAGTAGTATTGCACATGTACATATACTTCATGAGATTTTAATTTGATCATAAACTGAATTCTGGCAGCACTGGCAGACTGAACTGGACATACTGTACAAGAACAGTCAAAGCAGGCTCTTCATTCTTCAGAGAATCAGGTCTCTCAGTGTGTGCAGCAGGCTACTGGGGTTAGAGACATGGCACTGTTCTATGACATGACAGATCACTTGTTAAGTGGGTGCTGGATGGCCATGAATTGTGATCAGCTGAAATGTATATGACAATGTATATTACACCAGGTGCCACTTTTTTTTTTAGAAATGGCCAACATATTTAATGAACTGGCAAAAATAGAGGTACAACGTAAGAATTTTTTGCAGCTCCAGTTTGTGAACCACGGATTTAAATAATACCACACCTTAGTGCAAGGATTTTCAGCCTGGGGTCTGCAGAATGTGGAAAGGGAAGATTTTGGCCATAGCCATAGTTTCACAAAATGTCAACAGTCTCTGATATTCCAACTCATTAAAATGAGTTGACAAATATTTGCTTCCCTTTCTCAAATGTCACCCATGCTACTATTTATGATTCAGGACACACTCAAACACACTTGTCATTCAGCCCCATGATAAAAGATTAGTCTCAGATATATACAGACCAACAGCAGTGATCAGGACACTATCATATCTGTAGAACAAGACCATTTCTATATGGTTTTAGTTCCTTCTTGTCTCACTGACGTTGTTAAAACTGGTTATGTTAAATCATAATGTTTATCATGGTGTAGGAGTATTCTTTGTGTTGATCAGAGAACAACTGCAATCATGAATTTGGATCAAATATCATTTTGATATTTGAAGACTAATGTTTTATTTGCCAATCAAACCTGATTGTTTTGCATGCTGCAAACTGTGTTTTTTTGTGATCACATCTAACATACCTTAGTGTGTTTTCCTCCATACAGCAAATGTGATTCCACAAAAGCTGTTTTGTTTGCTTCCTGGGCAAACACACCCCACTTCAGCAGTAAGAGTCCTTGGGCAAGACCCCTTAACACTGCATTCACCTACATCTGTTATTTGATTAATTTGCATATCAGAGCATTTGCTAAATAAGTAAATCCAATTTAAATGATCAGGGGCTTGCAAATTAACTAGACTGATTGCATTAAGAGGTTGAGGTTTTAACTAGGAATGTGCTAGGAAGGTTCTTGTGTTCTAAGCATTTGAGTTTGTTCTGAGTTTTGAGTTTACCATAGGAAAAATAGGGTAAGCTCTATGATATGCTAGTTTACAAGGCTGGTGAAATACCACTATCTAGTATGTTGTCTGATACAGCCTGAATATTGTAGACCAAGCAGGCAATTAATGACAAATGTATCAGTGATTCAACAAGGCATAACAAATAGCAGCATTTCTGCTTGCCCTACACCACCTTAAAGCAAACAGTTTTGTAGTAGCCCTACTTGACAGTGACCACCTGTACATAAACAGCTAATAGTCAGGTGACAAAACAAAGTGTGTGAATTCATAATACAATTTGTATTTTTTTAAATTATTATTATTATTAATAGTAGTACTTAATTAATACAAATATATATCATAAAAAGTCTCTTGTATAAACAATATGAACACAGTCAAAATTAATAAAGACATTAAAGCACAAAAATCAGAATTTTTCCCCATGGCCTCAGCAGAATGTTGCAGAAGCCAAGGCAGCAGGTGGCAATATGACCTTAAACTATAGAGCACTGGTGACCAATCAGAAGCCTTGGAGGGGGGACGTCATTACCAGAGACAGTGTCGGTGTTGAATATAATAGCATCCGAAGCTGACTCTGACGTCTATGTCCTTCATACTAGATGGACAGTAACTCTGCACAACTTCCAACAAGGTTGAGAGCAGTAGTACTTTGTATACATCGGGCATTGTAGATGAAAACCTAATGTAAACACGGCACATACTGTGACGTCATATAAGTGACACAGTTTTTCTAAATCTTCGTTTTTCTTATCTACGCGTAAATGCAGAAACTGAGTTTTCAAAAAAAGCCACTTTGGTTTACAGAGTTTACAGAAACCTCCATTTTCACTGACCCAAAACGCCATTTACGTGTGGATGAAAGGCCAAAATGCATTGAAAAACCTCAGTTTTTTCAGAAATACCCGTGTACGTGTGGACATGGCCTAAATAAAGACACAACATTCATCCGCACACCAGTAAGACGTATCACTTCCCCAGATACTCAGCTCTATAAGTCATCTATGTAACTGCAGAAAAAAAATAGAAAAACCCATATACAGTATGCTATAAGTGAATTTGATGAAAATGTCAATTAGTAATCCAAAGCAGACAATGAGCTAGTCTTTCCTGAGTTGAAGTGGATGGACTACAGCATGTGCAGAGCAGGAGGGCTGTTGGACCAAGGTTAGAGACCTTGTATTGTAAAGTATTGACCAGGATGTGGTAGTTGGTTGTACTGCTGTCATCAATTTAAAAATTGAAATAATGTGCTTTGTTGGGTTTGCTTTATTCCTACACTGATACCATGGAACAGCTAGCTGATATCCAGATATCCAAAGTAGGAAAGCAGACGAGTTTTATTTATCTATTCTTAAAAAGCAGACAAGTTTTATTTATCTATTCAGACTACTGAGTATGTGTTTACAGTAGAGTAAAAAAGCATCACACAGTGCACACACACACACACACACCCACACACACACACACACACACACACACACACACACCCATCCACACACATACATGTGCACATCCTGCCAATCATGCCTGAATGGGTACCTATCAACAGAATGTACACTCAGCTTCACTACTGTATGACATTGAGTTGATCATGCAGGCGCACACACTACCCTTCATTGTGGTTGTCATTGGGCTGGTCATGCATACTTCCTCCAGTAACACTCATGGCTGTGTGAGAGTGTTAGAATGATTAGACATGGCTATCCTGGCGCCACAATTACCGGCTCGGTTCCATCTTGTTGCTGCTATTCCTGTCTTCACAAGGTCAGTGTTCATTTTACTTTACAATCCATTTAAGGACAGTGGGTCCCCACAAGGAATAAAAACATGCGCATCCAGACATTTGAAAGCCTGAAAACACTCACACACTCAGAGGAAGAGAACACTCTTGGCCATCAGGCTGCTTTTGATATCAGGGATGTTTAAGCCATTTGCCCAGAGCAACCTTCAAGTGTCATAACTTTTAATGATAAGATATGAAGAACCATTCACTCCTCCATGCTAATCTGGCTTCTGGCCCCTTTTTGTTCTGCCTTGTCTCTCTCTCACTTAAACATACACATACAGTCTGCCAAGGGTAATAGTTTTTGTTGGTTTATATTTAGCACATTGGATTTGACACAATTAAATTATAAAATTAAGGCTAAACGAACAGATGGGTAATATGATAATATTTTATTGCTATTGTGGTAAACCACTTTTGGTCCCAGGTACAGTCATGGCAGAAATATTGGCACCCCTGCACTTATATCAGAGAACGCACTAGTTCTCCCCGAAGATAGTTGGCACTGGAAGAACACAAAAAAGCATAGGAAAAAAAACAAATTCCACACATTCCACACAAAACTGGCCTGGACAAAACTATTGGCACCCTCAACTTAATACTTGGCAGCACACCTTTTGGAAGTAATTTTTGGATTGTAATTGCTTTCTGTAACAATCGATGTATCTTTTGCATCTCTCTGCTGGAATTTTGGACCATTTCTCTCTTGCCAGCTGCTCCAGGTCTCTCAGATTTTAGGGGTTCCTTCTTCCAAATGCTGTTTTTAGATCTCTCCCGGGTGTTCTATAGGATTCAGATCTGGACTCTGGGCCCTTCAGAACTCTACAGCGCTTTGTCTCAAACCATTTCTGGGTGCTTTTTTAAAGTATGCTTTGGATCATTGTCTATAAGACCTATGACCTCCAGCTGAGACCCAGGTTTTGACACTGGCCGTACACTGTGCAACAGAATTCTCTTGTAGTCTTCAGATGTTATAACAACCATGCAAACAGTCAAGTAATCCACTACCTGAAGCAGCAACGCAACCCCAAAACATCAGTGAATCTCCTCCATGTTTGACTGTAGGGACTGTGTTCTTTTCCTTGAAGGCTTCTTATTTCCCTGGTAAAGAGTAGAATGATGTGCTTTACCAAAAGGTATATTGTTGTCTCATCTGTCCAGAGTACATTCTTCCAGAAGGATTGTGTCAATTTGGCTTTTTTATTGAATTTAAATTTGTTTGGAAGTTGATCGAGGTACTTTATCCACCAGTCGAACAATTCTTCATTGTGACATTTCATTAATCTTTCGCTTTTGTTCACGTCCACAGAGATTAGCTACAGTGCCATGGGCTGTAATTTTTTTATGTTGTTGCGCACAGTGGACACAGGAACATTAAGATCTCTGGAAATGGACTTGCAGCCTTGGGGTTGTGCATGCTTTTCTATCATTTTGGTTCTCAAATTCTCAGACAAGTCTTTGCTCTTCTTTCTTTTCTCCATGCACAGTATGTTACACACAGACACTCAAAAACAAGATTGAGTCGGCATTTCTCCATGGTTGCAAGTGGGAATTTTCTATATTGTCAGCAGCTGTTAATTGCTACAGGTGAGTTTAATTAAAAATTAAAGGAGCATCACATGCTTGAACTAGAATTTTTTCTTAAAAATCTGATAAGGTGCCATTTTTGACATTTTGTGTGGAATGTCTCAGATTTTATTTTTCTTCCTCTGCTTTATTGTGTTCTTCCAGTGCCAACAAAAGAAATAAACATGACAATACCAAACAATATTTTGGGAGACGTTGTGTGTTTTCTGACAAATACAGGGGTGCTAATATTTTTGGCCATGAAAGTAGAACCATGTTTGAAAAGAAATTTATGAATGTAAAGAACCTTTTGAAAGTTTAAAGACCATTCACACAGCTTCCTGTCGCATCTGGGCAGCCTCAGCCATGCCCCCAGCACCCTACGTCACCAGAGTTCTAGACTACACAGGTCCCGTCGCATCTGTGTGTCATGTGAAGGTTTGTTTGTGTCTGAGCCCAGTGCCTGGCAGCCCAGCTGCTGAGTGTTGCCAACTTAGCGACTTTGTCGCCATTTCTAACGACTTTCCAGACCCCCTTAAGGACTTTTTTCCAAAAAGTGCCTAGCAACAAATCTAGCGACATTTTTGACAAATCTTAGCTACTTTCTATACAACTGTGTCGTCAATATTCCCTGCAGATTACCTGAGACCCAGCCTGCTCTGCATCCATCCGTGCGGACGCTGCAAAAGTGAATGATCTGCACATGACAACCATTGCTTTGGCTATCGGAGATCACTGCTCTATGTTGTCGAGTGACCATACCGGTTCAGCATGCAAGGCAGCATTCCCCAATTCCAATATAGCCCAGAATTTTTGGATTCACCGCACGAAATGCACCGAGATGATAAATGGTGTTTTGGCTCAATACTTTATTCAGAGGCTGGTGGCGGATATTGGCGGCAAATACAGCCTCCTGCCTGATGAAAGTACGGATGTCAGCATCTCCAAGTATCTGGGCGTTGTGGTTCATAATTTTTTTAAATTCTGGTTCTGAGAACGCCAATGCGACGTGACATGATGACATCTTTCATATGCAAATTAGCGTATCGTCATCTAGCGACATCTAGCGACTTTCTGGGAAAACTTCAGCTACTTTCTGTAGGAGATATTTGGCAACACTGCAGCTGTTCCTACTCAGTTCCCTCCCCGCTTGTCATCTGGGTTGCTAGGCACCAGTTAAGGGGCTCACCTGTCTCTCATCTGTGTCTATGTTAAGTCTTGTTTGGGTTTCATTAGTTCTGTGTTCTGATTGGTTGTCCGTGTCGAGCCCCCTTGTGTGTTTGAACAGAAAAGCCGGCCGATGCAGAAGACTGGTGTGCGGTCACCATCACCAAGCTCTCACTCGCTCTCCAGTGAGCCTCTAGCATTAGTTTAAGCTCAGTCTGAAGCACGGAACTAGTCTCTCTTCTAACTACTCTCCTCTTCTCTCGGGCTTGTGCTTCGGGTGGCAGACGGAACGCAGACCGAGCAAGCGGAGCTCAAGATGAGACTAAGGCTTCCAAAGACTATCGCAGTGGACGGTGATTGTTTCCCTCTCTCTCTCTGTCTGTCCTCTGTTTCCCAAGACGTGACTGGTTGAGCTGCCCTGTCCGCCAGCTATTACCCCCTTTGAGGCTGCTGCGAAACGCGGAGCTTTTGTCTACTGGGCTCCAGCAGGAAGCACCTAAACGCATTGGGACCGACCCAGATCGGTTGAGCGTGACCCTTATTCCCTCCCCGGCAGAGAGTGAAAGGACCTTGGTGATTCTGTTAAAGCACCATTTCAGTTTGTTGACTCGTTTCATTCGGAACTTGCTGAGCTCAGTCTTTGCTTTGAGTTAGTATTAAAAACTTTGTTCCTAAAATTTCCCACAATTAGGTCCTCCTTGCCTGCACCAACATGACAGTTCCATGCGAATTGAAAAGTACTCCTGAGGATATTTAAATAATGTGATGGTTCTTTAAACTATGAAAAGGTTCTTCACACTCCTTTCCTAAAAACCTTTCCTAAAAAAGAACCAGAAGTTTCTTTTTTAGTATTGAGCAAACCTATGTCATCTATATATATTGCAGAGTAATTAAATGAATGTCAACTCATCTTTTTTATTAATTCTCACTTTTTTTGTTTTTCCCCTCTTATTGTTTCTTACAGGGAAACAGTCATAGATTTAAGGTTTTGCATTATGCTAGAGTTGGGGTCACCAACCTTTTTGAAACTGAGTGCTACTTCACGGGTACTGAGCCAGATGAAGGGCTACCAGTTTGTTGCACTAAAAGAGAGTTTACCTAAATTACCTAAACTTCATGTATAATAAACATGCTTTTTTTTTTAGATATTGTCATTTTCAAATCTATATAAATGCAAATGCGATTAAAGAAGAATAGAAACAGGATAAAATTAAATGTTAGACACTGCTCACTGGTGCTATTTTTAGAACAGGTCCGCGGGCTACTCATATGGTCCTTGGGGGCACCCTGGTTGGTGAACAGGTTTGGTGACCCCTGTGCTAGAGATGGAAAGGATGTGCAGCAGGTTAGGGTGATTAAGGATAGGGATGGAAATGTACTGACAGGTGCCAGTTGTGTGATG
>JBBIGA010020547.1:0-14523 GCA_037576975.1 Alestes dentex | reverse complement strand
CGCCTCTGAGTACAGCTGACTGTGACGCCTGTGCTAGTGCTGTTTGTTTATGTTTGGGGCGGCACTGAGCAGTGGAGGTTCATTTCATTCAGGTGTTTGATTGTCTTTGTAATCCCTGCATGGCTCACGAGGCCCGGACGTCACAGTCAGCTGTACTCAGAGGCGGGAGGTTCGAAAATCCGAGATGGACTGAAACTGCGACTGCTGATCCACATGAAAGTGGGGGGTTATTGTATAGGCATGGTTCCAATGTCAAAATGTCTGTTAAAATCCCCTTCAGTGCACTTGTATTCAGATTTCTGATCGGCTGATCAGGGGCCAAGTCTCCCCTATGATATATACATAGAGAGAGGCCAGTCAAGTCACCTTTAAGATATGTGTTGGAGAGAGTCTGTGATGTCACAGCTGTGGAAGCTGGGAGGGGAAAAAAGCAGAGAAACACAAACACAGAGATACAAAGGTGGAGCAAAACACACAGGAGACTAATAAATAGACTAATACAGACTTCGTGACACTAAAGCTCAGGTAACTTGTGTTTTAATTAAAAATAATCAGCCTTTAAACATGGTTACATGGGCTTTCAGTCGTCCTTACCCATAAATGGTATAATAAGGGCTGGTCCTCCCAGTGCTGCACCGCTAAAGCACTGTACTCTAAATTACAAGGTTGCGAGTTCAAACCCAAGGTATAAACAATTTTTTAGTACAACATTTTTTGCCCATAAAACCAGTTTGAGTGTCTCCTAACACTAGTTTTATCGCAACCACGCAATCACACTTTTGCCGGAATGCATCTAGTTATTAATAATATTTATTACAGTAGTAATAGTACTATTACTATAGCAATCAACAATCTAATATCCACAATCATAAAGCCTGTGGAGAGTAAAGTGACCCCTTATAGTCACGCGTGAACACACAGTGTGAGCAATGTGAAATTCTTTCTCTGCATTTCATCAAGTGAAGCAGGGGGCTGCCAACAATGAGGGGCGCCCAGGGAACAGCGTTGGGATGGTAACTTGCTCGAGGGTACATCAGTGATGACTCTAGCAGTGCTGGGACTCGAACCCACAACCTTCTGATCGCAGGGGCAACTCCCTAACTACTAGGCCACCAGCTGCCCTAGAGGAGCATGCGCTGCCTCTGTTGGAAAGAAGAGGCGGTGATGTATCACGTGTTTATAAATGTGCATCAGTTTTTTGTCAGACTCGTCAAACTGTTGGTTTTCTCTGAGTTTCTGAGATTTGACTGTGTGACAGCCTGGTGCAGGTGCCTGACAGCTTGGTCAGGCTTGGCTGTCACTATAACGACCCCTGTTGCTCCAGTATGCAGCTTTTCTTGAATTATAGATTTGAGTTTGAACACATTTTACAATGCAACAACACACTAAACCATGTTTTTGTACCATGAAGTGTTTGCATATGAAGCAAGTTTCTGGCCGACGTCTTCTATCATCCACGTTACCCCTCCCATGGGGGGCCGGAACCATTAAATCGGGGGGAACGTGTGTCCCCAATTTTAAATGTCATTTATTTGCATTTACGGCATTTAGCAGATGCTTTTATCCAAAGCGACTTCCGTTCCCTAACTACAGGGGGCAGTCTCCCTGGAGCAACTTGGGGTTAAGGGTCTTGCTCAGAATCCAGTGGGGGTTTTGCTGAAGATAGGGTTTGAACCCATGACCAGAGGAAAGTATCCTACCCACTAGGCCGCCACCACCCATTTGTTTTGCCCTCCACTTATTCACCCAGTGATTTGTGTACAAGAAACGCATGAGACGGTGTCTGACGGTGTGCAGTGAGTCCATCCCCCCCACACACACAAAAAAACCCCACTATGCAACAGCTATAACCCGACATCCCCCGCCACCCCACCCAGTGGGCCCCCAACCCTCAGGAAAACACTACGCTACAGTTATGACCCCGCCCACACCCCCCTCCATTCCAATACACACCATCAGCATGTCCCATGCCCCACCCACATCTCTCTCGACAACAGCAGAACATAGGTTATTGAGTCCTGCCAGCCTGCTCACCAGAACTCAGCCAAAACTGTTTTTAAGTCAAGTCACAAAGTGCATGTTTAGGCCCCAAATGTCACAACACAATTCCAAAATTACCACACATTCAAATGTGTGGTAATTTCCAAATTCCAAAATTACCACACATTCAGTGCATATAAGGTGCTTTCAAGGTTCATTGGCCCACCAGGAAAAGGCCTAGAATGTCTAATTACCACTCCACCTCTATATGTGATGGCAGGTAAACAAGGGGGATGCCTTTTGGTCAGATTTCTAAAAAGTGGGAAGATACACCCCTCCCCTCAAATTGCCTACTGATTATATTATATATTTTGATTATTTTGTGCCCCCATCCGCCTACTAAAGCAATACTGTATTCTGGCTGTTAATGAGGGTCCATCCTCTTCAAACATAAGCACACACCCGCTACAATTTTTCATCATTAATGGAGCATCCCATTAACATACACACATGTGCTTGACATTTCTAAACATACATGCCTATTAGTGGAGAAACGGCGGGAGCGGCGAAACATAATTAAATCCATCCTCTTTCCGTTATAAAACCTTCATTATTCAATTTGAAGGGCTTATTATTCCTACCATTGGAAAACCAATCCGACCCTGTAAATCATGCATATTAATGTGAAGCAATGACATGAACAGGTCTGACCTATACGAGTGTGGTTGTACACAATATAAATATATGTTTTTGTCTCAGGGTACAGAAAAGTCCATTAATTATCTGAAGGACATATTTGAGTACAATCAAAACACGTTGTCACATTAGTATAAACACTGTTTCTTGCATTTCAACATATTAAAAGCCATGATGACCTTTTCCCGACCTTTCTTTCTAACTTAGAATTAAGCAAGCTATTTTTGTGCACTCATAAATGTAAATGAGCTCACTTCTGATTGGCTGCCCTGCATTGTGCCTTGATCAGAAAGCAATCTGGAATGAAATATCCCTTATAAGTTCAGGGTGAGTGAGCAGGGCAAAAACGCTGCAGGCTCAATAAGAGGATGTAAAAAAATGTATTGCGTTTTGTGACACCTGAATTCAAAACAGCCTTTCTAAACAGCTTAGTCTGATATGTGGACTGTATGGATAAGAGATGTTTTAGACCACTGATTCTAAAGTATTTCAACAGTACATCAAAGTCTTTCATTAAAAAACCTGGGCCCTTCAAGATACACCGTTATTATGTATAATGGATAATGCCATCAATGTATCTTCTTCTTTCTCTCAGGGGTCGCCACAGCGAATCATCTGTCTCCATTCAGTCCTATCTGCTGCATCCTCATCTCTCCCACCAACTAACTTCATGTCCTCTCATAATGCCATCAATGTATAAATACCAGTATTATACAATCATTTCAGTGTTCATTTCATACTGATCTTATGTTGATACTCAAACATCCTTTTGATGCTTAGAGTGGCATATGGAGGCTAATTGGGGTGTTAGCTCAGTGCTATACAAAAGTCAGTCCTGGTTTAAATCCAGATGCTTGAAGCTCATAACACACTGCAGGAAACTGACTTTGTATGTTTCAGTGGTGAAGTAACTTCTTCTGTTAAGGCTTGAACTCTAGTCTTTTATTAATGTATTGGTCTGTTAGCCTGTTAGCGTTCTGCTAGCCTGCTCTACTCTATTGAGGGCCGGATAACTCCAGTTACAGAGAACATAAAACGCGGAGGAGTTATAAAAAGTCTGTCAGCAGCAACCAGTTTGACTGGCAGTTTTTCATCTGACTGCACTTCATGGGTGGCCTGCAGCTCCAACAGCTGGATTTTTTTCAACCATCAAAATCATTCAATGTTCCTCTAAAGTTACAGAAACATAATGTAACATTAAAATATTAGCTACAATTTAAATACATAAGAAAATATCTCAACACTGCTACTGTTTACCATTCAGATTATAACTGTATAAATATATGTTTACTGTTGAATTTATAACTATGTAAATGTGCATTCGCTATTCAGATTATTGTTGTGAAAACACATGTTTACTGTTCAGATTAAAACTGTGTAAACACATGTTTACTGTTCAGATTAGAACTGTGTTAACAACCATTTACTCAGATTATAATTATTTAAACCTGTTTACTGTTAAGATAACAGTGTAAACGTGTTGTTTGCAGGAGGACTGTAGAAGTAGAGCAGTTTATTTTTGCGCTTCTTTATAAAAACACACATTTGACCCATCTCTACTACAGTGCTGAAATGTTCCAGGTGCTTTCACATAATATCTCCTTTTCCTGATAGTGATCTGTGAGGGCACCGCGAGCTACAGGACAATGGTTTCTTCCACCTAAGAGCCAAAGACGTTTCATCTTCTCAGAAAAGTGAAGAAAAAATCAGTAGCTGATAGAGTGATAAGGGCATGTCAATCAAACCATGAGTAAAAGTCATGAGTTCCTGCCCTTCTTTTCTGAGGACTGTGTATGTGTGTGTGTGTATGTCTGTGCATGTGTGTGTGTGTGTGTGTGTGTGTGCGTGTGTGTGAGAGTGTATGTGCATGTGTGTGTGTATATATGTGTACATGTGTGTGCGTGTGTGTGTGAGTGTATGTGCATGTGTGTGTATATGTGTACGTGTGTGTGTGTGTGTGTGTGTGTGCGTGTGTGTGTGTGTATGTCTGTGCATGTGTGTGTGTGTGTGTGTGCGTGTGTGTGACAGTGTATGTGCATGTGTGTGTGTATATATGTGTACATGTGTGTGTGTGTGTGTGTGAGTGTATGTGCATGTGTGAGTGTGTGTGTGTATATGTGTACATGTGTGTACATGTGTGTGCTTGTGCACATGGCTAGCACAATAATAGACCCAACAACAGTTACAGTAAACAAACACTTGCTTTTTTTCTGTTTACCTGGAGTGCCGTCATTTACATTTACAGTAAAGAGTGTATTTACAGCAATAGTTCAGTGAAAATCACATTTACCCAGTACCCCTTCCTAGTTTCAGCACTGGAGCTTCAAAACTAATGAACTTAACAAGGATGCAAACTGGTCACCTTTTGGCAAAAACTGCACTTTTGAAGGCAAAATAGATCATTTGTGTGATTCATGTTTTTTTTATGGGTGGGCAATCAAAAAATGTAATTTGCTTTCACTTTACACTTTAATACAATGTCAATGGAAAACAAATGGCACCCCAAATATGCAGTCATTCATAGTTTGGTGTCTGACGTTTGCTTTTTGGATTTAGCACTGAAGCGGCTAGGCTAATTTAGCCAAGTAACATTTAGCATGATGCTTTCAGCATACTCAGATCAAATCATCACCTCAAACTGAGTGGGATTGTTCAGTAATATCAGTCTTTGTGGTTTCTGACACCGTATGGCACACTGTTGCCCATAAGCATGCACTAAAATACGGACATTATCCAATCTGCTACTGCTTAAGCTAGGCTAATGTGCTTTTCTCCATTTAATTATGTGGATAACTTTATCACAAAATGAACAAGGTAAATTTCAGACACCAGCTCTGTTGGCCAGTCGACTACATGTAGAGTAACTGTAAAAAAATATGCGCTCCTAGGAATTGTGTAATTAAATACTTACTTTAAAACGGTAGAGCAAAATGACTGTAGTAACTCAAGCCATCCCAGAGTTATTGAGACGTGTTTGAAGCAGCTGCAGAGTATCTTTGATCTAATCTTTCGTCATCCACTCATTCCACTCTTTGGACTGAAACAGGTGTGTGTGTCAAAACAGGTGAGTGTGTGTGTATGGGACAGCTAGCTTCTGTTAGCTTTAATGAAGTCCCCTTAGATCAGCTACCTTTCGCTTATAGACATGGTTGCAGGTGTAGCACACAGAGCACATGGGATTGATAAAGAATTCTAATCCCTTCATACACACTCAATGGCCACTTTACTAGAGACACACAACATGTGCTTTCACTCAATGGCCATTTCTTAGAAATATCCACCTTGTGTTCACACTCGCTGGCCACTTTATTGGACACACTAACCTTATGCTGACACTCACTGGCCACTTTATTAGAAACACCTATTGGAAACGCTCTGGTTTTGTCTCTCTCCGTGTTCCTTTTCCACCCGCTCTTTTTATCATTCTTTCGCTTTTTGATTCTGTCTTTTTTCCTCCTTCTCCCTCTCTCTCTATTTTCTCTTGTTTTGTCTCTCACTGTCATTCCTCTCTCTCTCCGTCACTCTGTCTCTCTCTCTCCCTCTCTCTTCGTCACTCTCTCTGTCTCTCTCTCTCTCTCTTCCCCCTCTCTCTTTCTGTCTCTCTCTCCGTCTCTCTCTCGTCTCTCTCTCTGTCTCTCTCTCTCTCCCTCTTTCTCTCTCTTCTCTCTCTCTCTCCCTCTCTCTCCTTCACTCTCTCTCCCTCTCTCCCTCACCCTCTCTCCTTCACTCTCTCTCTCTCTCACCCCTTTCTCTCCCTCTCTCTCTTTCTCTCTCTCTCTCTCCCTCTCTCTCTCTTTTCTCTCTCTCTACCCCCCTCTCAAATACTCACTCCAGTGACTCTTGTAGAATGTGTGAGTGGGGTGAAGGTGAAGTGCGAGCACTCTCTCTGAATAAAGGAAAGCACAGACCCCACTGATGAGAAAAGAGGAGAAAAGACTGGGAATTCACTTCCTGTCCCCTCCAGAGATGAGGAGGAAAAAAGTCCACTTGATCATGAACAAGTGAGAGGAGAAGACGAACAGAGCAATGTGTCCTCTGGAATGTGATGTCAAACCATAGAGCTGCACTCTGTAGGAGTGTGATAACATCTTAATATTAACGCTGGGCAACGATTAAAATTAATTGCATTGTTATATGCAAAATTAAATTGAATAATAAATTCAAAAGTAGTGTATTGTGCACTTTTATTTTAAAAGTACCGTCATATCAACAAAAGTGCAATAACGTTTGGTTTGCAAACACTTTAAATAAATAAGGTGCTTTTTAACAGCAGTGTTACCTTTAACACAGTTACACAGCTGCAGTTAAAATATTTCTGTAAATCTCAACTTAAACATTAATGTAAGCAAATCAAATATAAAACCAAAGCTGTTTGCCACTGCAGGGCATTCATGTTTTATCTAGTTTGTTCTAGAAAAACAAGGTCATTACAATCCCCGAAAAACAGCCGAGACATAGAGCATATCGTTCATTATGCATATTATTTGCCTATTTCTCATCACTATCTGTCCCGTCTCCCCTCGTCTTCTCCCAAGCACTCCAAAGAGGCGCACAGACAGACTTCCATTTCTTTCATATTTTTTATTCCAAAAACAAAAACAAAACAAAAGGCACGATGGCCAGACTACTCTTTCACAGTGAAGACTCAGAATATTAAACAAAAGGAGACAGGAGACATGCTTCAAACCAAAGCTTGAATGACGGTTGACCCACAAGTGAAAAAGAAACACAAACCCCTTATATACATTTAACTCAAATCCCAACCACCAATAAAGAAACACAAACACTAAACCCAAACTAAACACAGCTGTGACTCATCAATCTTTAAACACCCAATAATACTTCAAAATAAAAGCACAAAACAAAACCTAAATACAAACTTAATAAGGGCGACTTCTAGCGGCCGCTCTCAGGCCATGACACTATCAGTGTTATACACTGACTGTATAAACTGAATAAGCTTCAAGGTAGCATTTTTCAACCAGACAGCATGAATCGATGCTCTGCTTATAAGTAAATATTTTAAATAAAATATATTTTTTCTCTGATTGTGCATATTATTTGCCTATGTCTCATCATTATCAGTGTTATAAACTGTATGAGCTGGATAAATTTTAAGAGAACATTTTTCGACAGGGTTGCATGAATCGATAGACTCAGAACAGCGTATCAGGCACCTTCCGAGCAACAGCAAGTTAACATTTATAAATCTGTTTTCTTTTTTTTTCTGAACAGGGACCAGCAGAAAGATTTTTCTTTAATCAGGGAGCAGCAGAAGCAGTCAATATGTTCAGTAGCGATATGTCCCTGTTAAAATGGGGTGAAGCGGTCAGCACAGAAAAAACAAACTTTCAAAATAAAAACTGCGTTAACGTGCGATAAAATAATTGTCGGCGTTAAGTTAATAATGCGATAATAACACGTTAATGTGCCCAGCACTAGTTAATATAAATAAGAGCTGGTCTGTATTGCAGTTTACAGGCTTCAAATATTTGTTCAAATTTCTTGCCCTCATTGTCCAGCTGCTTGGATGCCATATGGTGCTGTAGAAGCCATGATTGTAACTTCTCGTTCAAATACAGTTATGTAATCGAGTAAATTCTGAGGGCGAAACAGATTAGAATTAACATTTTATCATATCGAGTTATTTTATTTGTCAGCAATGAAGCCAACACATTGGCAAAGTTGAACACAGTCAGAACAGAGGACCCTTAACAGAGACTAGCACTGGGATAAAATGTGTTGCGTCTAATTGGGTCCTGTAAAGTGTTTTTCTTTTGGTGCGATAGTCTAAAGCACTCTCATGATTTCTCAGCATCTCTGAAGCATTGCTGAATGTTATAATTTGTAATAATCATGTCCAATACACGCTCATATATTGTATAAAAATAAAATGCTCTTTTTAAATTTACGGCCCAATGGTGGGTCATGCTGTTGCCTCCAGGGTAGGGGGTCTGAATCCAGGTCCTGGCCTTGTGTGGGTGTGGAGTTTCCATGTTCTCCTCGTGGTGACATGGGTTTCCTCCGGGGTCTCTGGTTTCTCCCACAGTCCAAAGGCAAACCTCACATGAGGAAGAGAGGGTGAGGTTTATATATCTATATATAGATAGTTATCAGGAGAGGGCCACACACACTACACCAAACACCAACTTCGAATTGCAGTGTTTTATTTGCATCACCAAGTCATGTCTCCGGGGAATAAGCAAGGCCAAAATAACATACAAACCCCACAACTAATTCCACCCCACAAATGAACTAAATTAAAAGAAACAATACCAAAACCAGGCAAAAACATTGTGACAAACAAAAAGGTGCTTAACCCCCTTCCAGCAAAGGAACTTACATTTCTTTTTGTAAAACCAAACCGATTAGCTTACAACAAACACTCCAAAGGCCACCAAGCCATTTCTCTCTCTCCTCAGTCCACCTTTGCTGCCAGGAAGTTCATATCTCCTCTCCAGGCCCCCTCCAGTGCCTCCTAGGGAAACACATGCGTGTCAGGTGAATTGGGGATTCTAAATTGACCATAGGTGTGAGTGAATCAGGGGCGTGTCTACGGGAGAGCTGGGGGGAGGGACAAGCCCTGCCCCCCCTGAGGCTGGGGCGTGACCATGGGGGGGCTGGGGTGGGCACTGCCCGCCCGGTGACAAGCCGTGCCCACCCTGCGAATTGCTCCGTCTGTCCAGTGAAAACTCTGGAGGAAAAAAATTGCATAGGTGGCTTATTAAAAAGCAGACATCTTCAATCTCTTTCGCTAGCAGCCTAGCACCGCTGCTACCAACACTGAGCACCCCCCACTCCCCCCACCCCGCCCGGACGGCTGGAAGGATAGATACTTTTTGCCCCCCAGATAAACCAAATGCCCACCCACCTGATGTTCTGGTCACACCTCTGAAGTGAATGGTGTGTGTATGTGTGCCCTGCAGTCCCTGCCTTGCACCTGTTGGCCCCAGGATAGGCTCCGGTATAGGCTCCAGGCCCCTGCAACCCTAGTAAGGATTAAGCAGTTACAGAGAATGAGTGAATAAATTAAATTTTGAGGTCGTAAGCATGAGGGTGAATGAACAGATGACTCTGGGTTGGCTGGGCTTAAATAGGGAAGCTACGTGAGGTGCAGGAGGTTCGTCATGTGCGGAAACACAGCAGGGGTGCGTGTTCATGCCCTCAGTACTCTGGCGACCTGGAAGACCGGTAGCGTGGCACCCATACCCCAGCCGTGACAGATCTTCAAGTGTTCTATAGTAAAGGCAACAGTATATACAGAATGAAGACAGCTAAAAAACAACTTGTATTTTTAATTGGTTCTTTACAAAGTAAGATAAAGATTTGATGGATAAAGTGTAAATAACATGTAAAATAAAAAGAACCTCTCAATTCTATACAGCACCAAAAGGCGTTCCACTATGCTGAGTGTGTCAACAGTTTCTCCAATTGAAATGATACACTGTATTGATTCCTATTGCTGCAGCTGCTGCTTTGCATTTATTATTTGAGCATTCCTCTGGCTTCACAAATAAATGAATGTCAGTATGATTTATTTTTCAGTCTTTTGATCACATTTCTGAAGAAAATAATAAAATTAAGCCAAACTCCCCAATTATCAAAGTTTTTTTTTTTTTTTTTTTTAACATCAAAGCCTCTCAAAACGTCACGCAGACATCAACCGGCCGTCAGCGTGTCAGCGAGAGAAATCAAGCACGCCCAGCTTCAAAGAGCCGAAACATGTTCATATTTTTTTTTTATTGCAGGAGAAAACTCTCAGCTTCATGACTGAGTATTTCAGATTTTCTACAGAAATACTAAAGAAATTCAGAACGACGTGAGATTCATGTACTGTGTTTAAGCACATGTTTTTAGCGGTTCTTTGTGGAAGCCTTGCCCCACGGTAGTGCAGTTGCTACCACTGTTGCTTCACACCTCCAGGGGTGAGGGTTTGAATCTGGGTCCTGGTCTTGTGTGAGTGTGGAGTTTGCATGTTCTCCTCGTGATGGTGCGGGTTTCCTCTGGGGTCTCCGGTTTCTCCCACGGTCCAAAGACATGCGTGTCAGGTTGCGTATTCTAAAATGACCGTAGGTGTGAATGGTGGGTGTATATGTGCCCTGTTGTGGGCTGGCGCTCCAATCAGTGTCCTGCCTCGCGCCCATGGACCCCGTGATAGGCTTCAGGTACCCACAACCCTAGTAAGGATTAAGAGGTTTGAATGATTAAGGACATGTTTTTAAGATTTGTTTGTAGAACCCTTTATGATAAAATATATGATTGTGTGTGAAATGTGTGTATGGGCAGATAGACCTCCTACAGACAGTGGTTGGTGTGATGTGGTGGGTGTCCTCCCACAGACTCTTTCACCAACATCTATAAGATGACAAGAGTTTCTGCCAAATGTAAGAGTATAGCTCCCACCTCATGAATAATATGTCTATTAGCACTTGTCAGACCACAGGTCACACCGCCTCCTCTTATGCTCCATTTCCACTGGCACGAATGTTTTTGCAAATAAACCAACCTGAACCTCAGCTGTAGTTTGAAAAGTGGACCACAGCAGAGCTGACCATATTTTCTGATGGGTTGAAATGTCATCACAACATGGAAAGAGGACATTGTTTTTTTTTTTACTGTCCACACAAAAACAACAACAATGGAGATACAAACTAACAACTAGGAAGTCAACAAAGCACATTTCAGTGGGAGTTTTAACAAATTCATCTTTAATGATGTAAAAAAGGCGAGGTGTACCACACCATCACTAACGAGCTCAAGAATGCTGATAAAAAATTGAAAAGCTCAAACAAGGTTATAAATAATCAAAGACCACTGTCACGGGGTGAGCCGTGACGCTTCCACAGCCCACAGGCAGCCATTTGCCGGCAGTTTTAACATCTTAGCTGACCTGTCACTAGTGAGTTACTGTTCTCGTTGTCAGTACTGCTGGCACTGTTTTATACTGCTGGTTTCATAAGTCATACTTATAAGTCATATATCAGTGCTTGCCATAACTTCATCATCGTTCACCAGCGTCATTACTTGGGGTGCAGGGAAAGGCATTGTGTGACGTCTCATTTAGAACACTCACTTCAAATTCATTGTTAATTATTCATTTTGGTCTAGTATCAAGAAATGCCACCAAACTTTACAATTACACCTCCGTTTACTCAGAACCATTAAAACTCCACGTAACTTCCTTGTGGTCTTGTGGGGTTACCCAGGGACTGCAGCACTTGGGGTGAAATAGGAGGGATTTGTGGGTGGTTGGTGGGTTAAACCATTTTGACAGGGGGTTTTAATTTTTGTTTTTATCGGCACTTAAGGCATTTGGGTGAAAGAGAATGGTTTTGTGTTGTTGTTTGTTCTGTATTTGCTCCTTTAGTTTATTATTTTGTTATTTAGTTAATTGACAATGACAATGGTCCTTGGTATGAGTGTGGGTTGGGGAAGGTATAAGATAGGAAGTGAATACAGACATAGCCTGGCAAACATGCCTATTTATTTTGTGCTTGCACGGTTTTTGTTTTGCATTTTGGATGCCATTATTGCACTGAAAATATTAGCATTTTTACGGAAATAAAGAGAACTTATATGGCCTCGTCTGCCTCTTCCTCTGCAGACCATTCGGTCACAAGCACAACGTCAGAAGCGGCTCTGACAGAAAAAACTTTCCTCTGGTTCGACTCCATGGACGTGGTTTTGGGACGATGACCGGCCATAAACTGTGGGAGAGAATTGCGCTCCTGATGCATCAGAAACTCTCTTACTGGGCTGAGATAAACTGGAAAAACAGAACATGCTGCAAGTTCCATGCCACCACAGTACAGTTTAAGTACGGCGTAGTTCCTGTATGCCTATGGAGAAGTGCCTTCAGAGCATCAAGCACAGCCTGACCCCCTCTTCTCAAAGGTCGTAGACCTTAATTAAGACTCTTCTCAGTTTGGGCACTGAAGTGGTGGAACAAACTTCCCCTGACTGTCAGAACTATTGAGACGCCTCACCGAAGACCCTCCTCTTCACTGAGCACTTAGGAGAACAACGACATGTTCATGACAGAAGCTAACTTAACTAACACAAACTTCTCAAATAACTTAATGTCTTCTGTGTTTGTGTGATCTGGCCTGGGTGGAGCTCTCACTGCATGTCTGGTAGATTCTTAGTCTACTAGCAGCCCATAATTAAAAGTCTAGGCTTACTAATAGGAGGTGTGTTTTCTTGTGGACTACAGTGGTCAGATGCACGTCGCTCTGGATAAGAGCATCTGCCAAATGCTGTAACTGTAACTGTATAAATGTGTTCCTCTATATCTTCTGTTGTGATGTTGTTCTTCAGTTCAGCCTAATGAGAGACTATAGAGATGAGCATTTAGAGTTTCCAAATAAAGTTGGGTTTACAGTTAAAAAAAAAAAAAAATCTATGGCATTTTTTTGGCATTTTATTCCAACGTTCTGTAAAGCTTGTCCAACCTCACAGCAGTAGACACAGAAGAATCTTTTCTGGGCAGAGACCGGAGTGGGTGATCACAGGAGAATCACAGAGATTACAGCAGTTAGGAAAGAGAGACTAGAGTTTCGGAGAAATAAATGCAGCCTGACTTTAAAGGCTGCTTGGCTGGTAGTGGACTTTGATCTGTCATAAAATTTAAAATGCAGAGAGAGAGAGAGAGAGAGAGAGAGAGAGAGAGAGAGATTTGAACAACACTCCACACGTTCACATTGTTTGCCTGAGCTTGTGTGTAATAAGAGTCTGCTACAGTACAGTGTGTGTGTAAATAAAAAAGAACAGACTGAATGTTGTGGCAGGTTTTGTGTGCTGCCCTTTATCTGTGAGTAAACAGAAACTACAAGTGCAAGAAATGAATGACTGAAAGAAATGAAAACAGCTGCATTGCTGTTGCAAGATCTTCTCAAACAGATGATAAATCCACTGTGTGCTGTAGCAGCTATGAGTCAAGGCAAGTGGACTCATGGTTTAAAGCAACAGACCAGTCAAAAAATCTCTTAGAACACTCTCAGTGGTTGTAGAATCCTCAGTGAAGCTCAGAATTGTCTCAGTGTTTCTATAACTGTGCGTTTCTAGAATTTACAGCAGTCTCCAGAATGATGTCCTTCTGGAAATTTAAGTGATTCTCTACAACTACACTATATGGACAAGACTATAGGGACACACTCGTTTTTCAAGGTTTGGGCTAGGCCCCTTACTTCAAGTGAAGGACAATCGTAAAACTTCATCATAACAAGACAATTTGGACAACGCCATGCTTCCAACTTTGTGGACACAGTTTGGGGAAGAACCTTTTCTATTCCAGCATGACTGTGCCACAGAGCACAAAGCGAGCTCCATAATGACATGGTTGGATGAGTTCAGCGTGGAAGAACTGGACTGATCCACACAGAGTCCTGACCTCAACCCCATCCAGCACCTTTGAGATGAACTGGAATGGAGATTGTGACCCAGACCTTCTTGTCCGACGTCAGTGTCTGTCCTCATAAATGCTCTACAGAATGAATGGGCACAAATTTCCACAGAAACTCTAAAATCTTGTGGAAAGCCTTCCAAGAGTGGAAGCTGTTATAGGTGCAAAAGGGGGGGACCAACTCCATATTAAAGTCTATGTATCTGAATGCATTGTCATTAAAGTCTCTGTTGGTGTAACGGCCAGGCATCCCAATACTTTTGTTTATATAGTGTATGTCTTTCTGGAAATGTAAGTGATGCTCTAGAGGTATCTAGAATTGAAAGTGAGGCTGCCAATTCTCAGCCAAACACACACACACACACACAAACACACACACACACACACACACACACACACACACACACACACGCACACACACAAACACACACACACACACACACACA
>JBBIGA010020536.1:0-14523 GCA_037576975.1 Alestes dentex | reverse complement strand
CGCACCAGTCCGTGTTGATGTAAACACAAAGCCCCCCTCCTCTTGCTTTGTGGCTGAGATTAGCATCACGGTCGCTATGGAACATTAGCATGTTGCTAATAGCCGTAGCCGTGTCCGCAACGCTGTCGTTTAGCCATGTCTCCATAAACACATAAGCACAACAGTCTCTGAACTCACGCTGGGTGGTTTGCTGGAGTCGGATGTGGTCCAGTTTACTGTCCAGGGAGCGAACGTTGGCGAGAAAGACTGACGGTATTGCCGTCCGGTTAGCGTTAGCTTTTAGCCTAGCATGGACTCCCCCACACTTGCCCCGCTTCCACTTTCTCGCGCACCGCTTGCGATGTCGCTTCCCCCGGCCAACGGCGTCAGGCAGCGCCGTGGTCTGAGGGCTCGATCCGCGTAGCAAGCCGAGATCTCGGAGTAGCAGCAGCAGCTCATCTCTGAGGTAAGTTACACTCTCTTCTTGTATCTGGTGCAGGGTCTGGTGGTCATAAACATGCGTACCAGCTGGTCAGATGCACATGTTTGGCAAGTTTCGGTATGAACGTTTGAAAAAAAACACACTTTTGCACCAAAGTGTTGGACCCGGAGTGGCCGCTGCAACCTAGCACGCCACCATCTTGGTGACTGAGCTCAGCCCAGCGCAGTAAATTAAAAAGCATTTCCTGATGAAGATGACTGCCCTTCATACGGCGAAAGCTTGCGAATATATATATATATATATACATGTATATATATGGTTGTATATTTTTCTTCTAGGAGGGGCTGTTTGAGTCAAATAGGGCAGACGGGCATTTGCCTGGGCAACCTTATGTCCCTGGTAATTATTGCCATTTTGTTTAAGAATAAACAAGAGATTTGCTTTCTTTGAATTATTCAAGTTTTGTAAACACTGCATCATTTCTCTTATTCTGATGTTTTGTCATTTCCTTTAAAAAATGCAGACCTTAAAAAATGCAGACCCACCGGTTTGAATGCATGTTTTTGCTTCTTAAAAAAAAACATTTAAAGGTGTATGCATTTATTGTTGACATGTGCTACTAAGACAAATATAATGATGTCGATGTATGTTTGACTTTATGTCCAAACATGTGTTCCCCCTTTTTTTGGGAAAGCACCACAGTTGACTCGTCATGCAGCTGCTGTTGAAAATACACTATATGGACAAAAGTATTCATACATATCTCATAATTATTGAATTCAGTTGGCCCCTCACTACCAGTGAAGAGTAATCTTAATGCTTAAGCATACCAAGGTTATTTTGGACACCAACATGCTTCCAGCTTTGTGGACACAGTTTGGGGAAGAACTTTTTTCTATTCCAGCATGACTGTGCCTCAGTGCACAAAGCAAGCTCCATAAAGACATGGCTGGATGAATTCAGTGTGGAAGAACTTGACTGGGCTGCACAGAGCCCTGACCTCAACCCCATCCAACACCTTTGGGATGAACTGGAACAGAGATTGTGAGTCAGACCCTCTCGTCCAACATCAGTGCCTGACTTCATAAATGCTCTACAGAATGAATGAGCACAAATTCCCCTCAGAAACTCCAAAATCTTGTGGAAAATCTTCCAAGAATCTTCCTTGAATGCAAAGTTCTGGAGGACCTTCACTCCAAACGAAACTTTCTCCGAACACTGGAAATGGACTCTGCTGCAGAGTCGACTCTTCTGAAGCTTAAGCAAGCCCTCTGCTTTTAGGGGCCAGTACAAATACTCCATGCTCCATGGAGCTCTCAATGCGAAGGGGCTCTTGTGTTCACGCCTGCAGATACACAGTAGCAGAGACACATAGGAGAAGCACACTGTCAAACACCAAGCATCAGATGTTACAAAGGTTACAGCTTAACGTGGCTTGGCTGGCTGAAGGAGCTCTCTACTGCCACTGGAGAGATCGCAGGATGCAAACAGGGGAAGTTCTTAGTGTGCTTCTTCTTTCTCTCCTTCTAGAGGAATGCAAAACATAAACCAAGAGTAATGCAATCTCTCATAGAAACTCGAAACCCAAACCAGATCCGCAGGATGGATTTGGGTGACCACACAAAGATTCTGTGGATCGGCTGGACTTTTAAACACACACACTCACGCAGACAGCCAATCACATGACACGGACAAGAAGCTCCTCACTCTCACCTGGGTTGCCTAGGCACCCAACGACCACACACAACAACCCATGACATCACACACACACGCCCAGAGCTGTGTTCCTCCTCATACTTGGGGGCGTGACAGAGGCGGACCAGACATGACACCACATTAAGGTCTATGTATTTGGATGCGGTGTCATTCAAGTATCTGTTGGTGCAATGGTCAGGCATCCCAATACTTTCATCTATGTAATATACCATGTATGTCTACAGCTGCACCAAGGAAAACATGGATGAATGTAATATAAAATATAGTTTGAAACACTTTTCGCCCACTTGATTCTCTAATTTAGAATATATGTTGTTCTATGTTGTTTTGGCCACTTCTAAAATTTGGAAAACACTTAAGTGTGTACAAAGTTCTGAGTGGTACTGTTGAAGGGTTGGGCTGCTGACCACAGATCTAGAATAACAGAATGTTCTGATTTTCTTTTCTATATATTTTTAGGCAACATAATTGACTTTTTTAACAGTAGATGGGGTCTCTCATAACTTTTATTTACAAAACCAACAACACAAAATGGCTCGATGGCCAAAACTCCGACAACCACAAATACTAAGAACATGACCACACTCAGGAGAAGGAGAAAGGTATCGTGAAGGATATTGTGGTGGTGGACAGACAACCAAGACAGGGAACAATGGAACCTAAATACAAAACAGACAAAGGACTGGGCTGTGGAGCAGTGAGACTGCAGAATTGAGTGATGGAGCTCAATTCTGTCCCTTTCAGGTGAGCTGGACTGGCAAATCCCTGGATGTTAAGACGCTGTGTATAAACAAGGCATGAATAAGCTTTTATATGGGATTATCTAAAACAGATATACAGGGGGTCTTCGAGTTACAACACATACGACGTTTCGAGTTTACGATGCTCACTCCCACTTCCACTCCCACTCAACTTACAACGTTAGCCTTGCACTTACGGACTACGTGGGGGAAGTAGTTTGGTTGCACACGGCGGAAGAATACGCAGTAATGCGGCGTATGAGTGAGGGAGTTTTCCTTTTCCTTTTTCCGTGGCTTAGTTGTGTTTTTATGATTTTACAACTGCATCAGGATCGGTAAGTGACTTAGGTTAGGGTGTGTTTCGACCTACACCAAAATTCGGGTTACATCTCTGTTGAAGGAAATGATCTGTGTCGTAACTTGAGGACTCCCAGTAATCTGCAATTTTAACTATATTAAACATAACCCAGGCAATGCATTCGAAGACTGTAGCTTTGTCCCCTTTAACTGATTAAAATCTATTCCCTTCTGTGTGCTAAAGTGTGTTTGACTACTATATAAATGATCCATGCTGTGTTTATTAGAACGTAATACAGATTTGATCATTTCTCAAAAATGCATTGCAAACATAATTAAATGAACAATCCCCTTCTTTACACATCAGAAAAATGAAATAACAGCACTGGGACATAACATTTTTCACAGAAGAGACCATTCATTTGCAAAAATGACTGCTTTTTGCATTCATCTTAAAGGGTAAAACAGTACAAAGCTCTATCCACTGCCCATAACGACAGCTTGAAATGTAGGGTAGATGGCATTATTTTGGCCCTTTTTGTACCTACTATTAACATTCTACAGTCTACAAACATATTTTCTCATATAAAGACAATAAAAAGTCAGTTGCAGTGAGTGCACGTTGCCAGCGACACACAAACAGCACAATTATCTAAACTGCCTTCACCACTGCCTGCCTGATGAAAATTCTTCTTCTGAAGTCCTTATATACACCACTGACATGTAATCCAAGACAAATAATATGTTTTCACAGAAATTCTTTCAATGGCTGAAGTATAATAAAACCCCTTATTCAAACAGCTCTTTATATTATGGGTGGTCCAGTCTTTGTGTAGGACTGGTTCAATAATATTCAGAATGTAATGTGTTTCACACAGATTCTTAATATCTACATTGACTGTTTAATAGCTTAGGTCTGTATTACATGCTTGAAATGTAAATGAAAGCAGAAAGAGATATATTCTTCTGAGTATATGCATCAACGATAGCTTCAGCTCAGTTTGCTTGCTCTAGATATGGATAATTAGAATAAGGAAAATGGGGAACAAGGATTTTTAATGTTCTATTATTGTGCAAACAAAGCTTTCGAGAAAGGAAGACATGGCTTACTGTCTTACTATCTGATCATACATTCACCGACACAATATTAGAAACCCCAGCCTTGTGGTATTGAGGCTCTAGGTTTTATTAATGATTAGTTTCATGAATAAAAAACACTCACATCAGCACCACTGTTAGGATCACCACCGTGCTTAGAATAGGCCATAACCCAAATAATAACTGACCACCTGTAGTCCTTTGGTCAGAAACTCATCAATGAAGAGTTAAAGGGTGACTGACAAATTGTGCAGCAAAAAATGGGTTCAAATGTGCATCTACTGTTGAGATGAATTTGATAATTAATATTCGCTAAAGAATTCACTGTAGGAAAACACAGTGACTAGTATTGCACCATAAGTATAATTATTGCACACAGGGTTTCTATGTTGAAAGAGAAGACAGAGAAAAATATTTTATTGTTAAAACACTGATAACCTCCTATTCAGTGGAACTTGGTCTCCTGATGAACGAGCTGGAACAGGAGTCTGGTGAGTTCCACAGAGCTCCAGAGGAGCCATTTTGTTCAGACTTTTACAGACACCCCATAGAGACAGACGCTCCTGATCTTCTCAGACTCTGCTCGGTTTTTAAGATTCTCTCTTCTCTTTTGGCCTGAGGCCTGTGCTTTGTTTCTCTGCAGCTGTAAGTTCTTATTATCTTCTCCACAGTGGATCCAGAGGAGCTCAGTTGGGCCTGCCCAGACGGAGCAGTCAGAGATTACACGTTAATCTGATAAATGGAGCTGTTAAACTCATACTGATGTCTGAAATGGCAGTACAGTACTATTATAATGACCTCTCAATTGTTAGAAGCTAGATGCTAACCTCTATAACCTTAACGTCTGCAATTTATCGGACACCTCAAATTTGTTTAATTATTAATCTTTAATAATATATTTTTTAATAATTATTATGAATAAATATTGTATTAATAACTAATAAAAATTAGTTATAAAAAGTCCATCGTTATAAACAGGGAGTCCGTTAAACGCATTTAGCTAACAAAGCTAGTCAAGCCGCTAAAACGCAATTTTTAAATGAAATTCTGTCTGTCCCAAATCACTCACTTCCAAACTTCACAGACTGAATATAATTCTGTTGATGGTGTATAAATTTTAGACTCTATTTAGCGTAGTAGTGTGTGAGAAATGTGGAAAATAAACGTGTTGTTATTTTGTGTTATCTGTTGCCATGGCAACATGAACGCCTGTCCAGAGTTTTACATTTACATAGTGTTTGTTTACATTTGATTGATACTACATCCTCAGTCCAAATCCTCAGTTAAGATACATCCTCAGTCCTAATTGATTATTAATCATTTTTACAAGCTACATCATCAGTCCTAATTGATTATTAATTATTTCTTTAAGCTATGTCCTCTGTCCCAATTGATTATTAATTAATTATTTAATCTACATCATCAGTCCTAATTGATTATTAATTATTATTTTACTCTACATCCTCAGTCCTAATTGAATATTAATTATTTCTTTAAGATACATGCTCCGTTCTAATTGATTATTCTGGTTATTCGAATGTTTTGCTGTGACCACAGATCTGAAGGCACCGGCAGACCCATCAACAACCTCGGATGATAGCTGTGAGGTAGTAAGTAAGTGAAATTTTTTGGCATTCATACCATACAACAGTACAACAACGGATGCGTAGCTGAACAAAATTGCGTTTCTCCAGAGGCTCAATGTGCAGACATAAAAGACAAGTGCATGCAAGACAACATACAAACATTACAGATACTTTCACTTTTTACCCAGAAAGTGGGTGAGACCGTGTAAGACAGCACAAGACAGCACAGTACAAACAATAAATACAAAAAAATGTATATAAATGTACAACCAGTCAGTGGGTGAAATGTAATATGAAAGAAAATATTGCACATCGTTTTACAGTGATTATATTATTGCACTATATAGATACAATATTCACAGTGATTGTATTATTGCACTATATAAATGTAATGTATTATTGCACTTTGTAAATATAATGTAAACTTAAGACCTATTTGTGATAAAGTGTACAGTGAGTAAGAGAACAAAAGGTTTCACAGAGACTAGCAGCATTGTCGGGTTATAAGTTTGAATGTGTATGTTAACAGTCCATGTGTGTGTTAAGTGTTCAGACAATTTGAAATATGTGTGATTAGACAGTCGATGAATGTGAAACGGACTGCCAGTATAAATTTGACTTCTGGATTTTCTGGATCTCATAACAATAACATTCTCTTTCATAGTGGGTTGTGCTGGACAGTCAGGTGACCTCCATCCCCCTGTTCTGTGGACCCCTTGTAACATTCAGAGTAAGATTCAGCTCTTTAAGAACACAGATGTTCTCTGCTCTTTAGAAAACATGTCTGACCCGTTATTTTCTCAAGTCTTTATATTCAGTTGGAGAGTTCCAGTGTTTCTTAAAGTCTTCATTCTGTTTGTGTTCTGGCCCAACAGGAACCCTGCAGTTCTGTCCAGCGCGCTTATAGGATGTTCGCTCACACCCTGAGCTACACATTTTCATGTGACAACAAGGTTCTTTCCTGTTTACGTTTTATCAGTAACAGAGTCATATTTGACTGTTTAAATGTTACTAAAACATTTATGAGCCCTCTCTCAATTTTCACAGCAGGTAGAGGTGACACTCCAGGACTCCAAGTCGGTCTACGACGGTTTGGAGAGTGAGGATTGGTGGGTGCCAATAATTTTAGACATAAACATGTATATATGCATACAATTAATAATAAATTCATAAATAAAAGACCTTTTACTCAAATGTATTCATATTAATGTGAACTATCTTGCTGTGTTTATTTGCATGTCTAAAGGAAAACATGAAAAATGATTTCTGTTCAGGTCAAACTAAATCTTAATGCAAAAACAAAAGTAGCTCAAGTGTAGATTCTATCAGTTGTGTTCCTGCACTAATCTATTTCTTAATTAATTGTGTTTCTTTTTACAAACAAATTAAAGTGAAAACGTTAGATGTTTCTGTAGACTGAATTTTAGACCTTGTAACTAGGGAGTCACTGTTTAAGAGCTAAGTGAATGCAACAAAATAAGTAAATGAAATCCCCACAGAAAAGTGAATACAAGAAAAGAAGAGAAAAACCCTTAACTGTGGGTGAAATTGCAATTATTAACACATAATGTACAGTATATAACAACAACAACAATAATAATAATAATAATAATAATAATAATAATAATAATAATAATAATAATAATAATAATAATAAAAATAACAGTAATAATAATAATATAATAATGGGTACAACAAACATTCATTTTTCAGAAAAGTCATCTTATTAGAACTGTACAATTATACAGGTCTCTCAGTATGATAGCAGTGGCATTTGAGGAATGATGATACACAAGACGTCCACTTTATCCAGTAATGGATAAATCTGTCTCTTCATGGATTCGCTGGATCATTCAATTCATAAGTTTAACATGGCATGTCTACTGTTATGTCATTTATGAAGACAGATTAGTTCTCCAGCTACATCTAACCTATAATGACAGACTAGTATAGCAACATGTCTATTGAACAAACTGGATGTCTACTTGAACACACTCACATCAATGTCAGGCAGGGCCCTACGTCTCAGATGTTGTCCGGCAGAGGAACAACAAATGATTTTGAAAGGTAGGGGGCCACATCCCCCCTGCTATAATGGAATAAGACCATGGAGGTGAACTTTTAAAAACTGTAACATCTGACTCTCCTTATCCTTAAACAAATAGCTAAACTGATGTTTGAGTTGGTCTGTGAATACTGTCTCTGATGCCTGATTTTTAATGTATAAGAGGCACATGAAAGCAACATGCTGGCTTAGGTTAGTAATCATTTACAGTTTAGTAATCATTTACATCCTGTGTTTTTCTTTTTCTTATGTGTTTTTAATAGAAACATAATTGTCGCACTGTATTATATTTCGAAATGTTGAAATATGTGATTCACAACAGCCCTGACACAACCGAGTAAAAGTACCCCTTTCCATTGAAATTAAATGCGAACCAAAATTGGCTGTCTGGATGGACAGGGATGCATTTTGGACAGCTTGGTACATTGTCATAGGAGCAATGTGAAGTTCTTTCTCAGACTTCTGCTTCTGTTTGCGCTGTCTTGACTTCAGGTAGGTTTCATCACGGAGAGTATGTTTGAGAATGTCAGCCGGTCGGCTTTCCTCTCAGCCGTTTCAAGACTATTTTACACGTGAGCTGATCTCAGGGAGAAGTCCATTTAGAAAGCTATTCCGAAAGTGTGCTTCCCACAGACCTAATTGTGTCATACCACTGTGTGTGTTGAAGACTTCAATCAGTAGCCAGTAGTGTGGTAGATGTTCCATTGTGGTCTTTAGGTCTGCCTCTGACCACGGTTAATGAACCAGCATGCGTCCTTCTGGTCCAGCCACTTCTACCATCTGCATCTGGAGGTGGAGGTCTCTGGACATGGCTTGCCCGGTATCTCTCGATGATTGTGATCAGGTATGACTTGAGACTGGACTGTTCACTGTGCTTGGTGGCCCTGGGAGTGGTTTAGGTAGCAGAGTCAATGTGGATGGTTCTGCTGGACTGTGAGGTGCTTCTTAAGCAGGCATCAGTGGTGCCATTGGAGGATGCGGAGTTCTTGCCGAGAGATGAATCTGCATACTTGTGGAGTGGACTGGTTGGCTTGCCTGCACAGTGTTCACTTGGCATGCGGGAGGAACGTCCAGGTCAGGATCCAACTTGGACACTGAGAGATATAACGGACACTGCATTTCAGTTGTGTGATCTGTTCTTTCATCTTTTTTACATTCTTTCCCCCTTGCATGCTTAGAAAGGTCCTTGTTTATTGATTGTTTACAGTTTGTTTATTGTCCCTACGCTCAGCTTCACTCTCCCAAAGCTTCAAAACATTCAGTAAAGTAGTACTAAAAGTTCCCTTAGCTGGAAACTTATGGTGTTTAATAAGTCCCTTAAGAGAGTCTCTATCTACAGATTCTGTTGAGACCTTAAGGAGAAGTTTGTTAGCAGTCCAATCTGGCAATTCTTCCAGCTTCGGTTTAGAGTTACAAGTGCCCATTTTGTCTCCACTCCCGAGTGCCTTTTCTCTCTTTAAGGAATTCCTTTTCTTATACATGTGGTCGTCACCACTGTGTCCAGGTTCTATTCTGACCCAACCTAGGTTAAAGGGGCAAGGCTCCTCAGCTCTTAGTAAGCAGGATTCTATATGCTGTGGCACGTTTTCAGTGATCCCCTTACATAGGCAGTGCAAGCCTATACGGGCAACTGAAACCTTTCAACCATAGGTCGATCAAAGAATTTTTAGAATCTCTCTCACCTGAATGAAGTTCGTTACCATTAAAATAAAGAGTGGATCCCAGTGGTGACTGTGGAAATTATAGTGAACACAATTTAACTGAAGCATGTTCCCCACTTAGGTTGTATGTTTTTTGAGTTTTGAGTTTGTAAGAACTTTCCAGCTGTACTCAATGACTTCCTGGTTAACAGGGGTACACATATGAGGGATATAGGAGAAGCCAAATTCCCTTGGTCATCCATCAACACGGAAAAGACAAGAGAACACACAAACCAAATGAGAGAGAAGTGTGTTGACCTTTGTAAGTGGGAATGGTTATAAAAAAAATAGCTATTTGCATGGGAATGCCCATTTCTACAGTTAGCGCAATAATTCAGAAGTGGAAATTAACTGGAACTGTTACAAACTTGCCTGGAATAGGACCCACGTACAGTGAAGAGGATAGTAAGAGAGGACAAAAAATCCCCAAGGATCACTGACAAAGTAACATCTTGGGTTTACCAAGTCTCTAAAACTACCATCAGATGCCTCCTCTATGCCAGCAGATTGTTTGGAAGATATGCCAGAAAAAAGCCAACCTCAGTCAACCTCAAACATAAGTGCCTGCAGTTTGCAAAACATTACAACAACTTTGACTGGAAACATGTTCTATGGTCTGACGAAACAAAAATTGAGCTTTTTGACAATAAAGTTAAAGATGGGTTTGGCGTAAAAAGAAAGATGGCTGTAAAATATGGTGAAGATTCTGTGATTTTGTGGGGCTGTTTTCCTCCAGAGGCCCTGGAGACCTTGTTAGGGTACATGGCATCATGACAATGCTGTTTTATTGGCAAAGGGAGGTTGTACAAAGTATTAAATGCCGGGATGCCAATAATTGTGCCACGTGTGTTTTTGTTGAAAATAATTATTTCTTGATGAGGGATTTTTTTTTTCTCTGAATTAATTTATTTCAATTAAAGGTTGTCATTTTTCAGCGTGAGATTGAAAACCACTGGAGAACGCCCAGAGCAAGGGGCATGAAAGAAGAGGAAGAAAACAATAGCACAGAAGCTTAGAGTCAGATATTTAGACATCAGGCAAAGGCATAAATACAAGGACTGGCAGATATGGACCGAGGTATTATACAAGAATTAAAAAACAGACAAGGAAACAGTACAAACCAGGAGTACAGTACAGATGGACAGGGACCGACAGCAAGGGAGCCACGGGGACAGGTAGAACAATTTCAATGGGTGCAGAGACAGGGACCCATTTTTGGGTGCAAGTATTGAACTGAACAGCTTTGCCTTAGTTTTTAAGAACTGCTGACAATATTTTTCCTAATTTCAAAATAAATATATCGTTCTTTAAAGCGTAATTTTAAAGAAAATGACAAAACATCAAAATTAGAGAAATGATGAAGTGTTTACAGGACTTGAATAATTCAAAGAAAATAAATCTCTTGTTCGCTCTTAAACAAACTGGCAATAATTGCCTTTGATGTACTTCTAGTAGCATTTTATCATCCAACTGGTCACATTGCAAGAGGAGAGTGTTGATTACAGCAGTGTTTATTTATACTTTTCCTCATTAAATAAGATGTGATTCAGGTGATCACTAATCAGTACCTCATAAAGCAGGATAAGGTGCTGGTGTAAGACTTTAACAGACACTGGCATGGAATGGTGGTCATACTCATACTGATGCTGGTTTAAAAATAAATTGCAGTGGTCTCTTTTTTTTTTTTTTCCAGAGCGGTATATACCAGGCAGGGAAGTGAAAACGCCTGGTGAAGGAGAGTGGGAAGACAGGCAACAGGTGGATCCACTAATGGAGGGGCAGGAAGGGGAGGATGCAAATAACAAGAACAGACCATGTGCAGGGGATATACATGATCTATCTATGGAATGAATAGGACAAAACATAACAGCTCCATGTATAATTTTTTGTATTCATTGTTTGTTTTTTTTTTATTCATTCTGAATCTTACCAAAAAAAAAAAAAAAAATTTAACTGAATCATGAAATTTGAGATGTCACAATGAATTAAATCATGTTTACAATAATCATGGTTGAATTGTTACTTACACCCTTCACTGGGTGGGTTCTATTGCAATGATGAACCAGCCAGTAGAGGCACACAGTTAAAATCAAGAAAGCAGGTTAATAAATTACTTCATCAGATTGATGATGTTATTTGAGGAAGTTCATTGACCTGCACTAACGTGCTTGCTTTTTTTTTTTAATCTGTGTGCCTACACTGGCTGGCCATCATGTGTAGACGCACTTCCATATAAAATGCAGAAAGAAACATTTTTGAAATAATAAATGAAGACTACAACTGAACAAATAAAAATTATATTATTATATTATAAAAAATGGCATCATAAAAATATTCAGATTGGGTTTCTACATTCTAATTACATTGCATTACACAATCATTGTATGATCATTATCTTTTTTGCTTTTATAAGAATGGATTTTATTACTGTGTGCTTTATGCGCATTCAAAGACACTTCAGATTTGAATAAACTATAAGCTCTTTTTTTAATGAAAAACATTTTAATAAAAAAAAAAACAGTTTGTTGAGGACGGCTATGGATAACGAAATTGGCAGATATTGGTCTCAAATAAATGTATAGGGTTATGCTTATTTGCTAACAGTGTAAGGGTCATGGTGGAAACAGGGCTTCCAGTTCCGATGCTGACATATTGAGACACAAAAGGGTGCATAGTGTGGGAATGAATGGGTGTTATATTCTGAGACACTTCTTTGAAGCACCTGAAAAGGCGTGAAATGCTGTGAAATAATTGCCACCCATTTTTTTGGTTTGTTTACCAGCTATGGAATGCCACCTCCTGTCACGGTCTTTGTTTACCTGTGGGAAATGTTACACCCGGGTGCATTCCACTCATGGAGAGCCTGTATCAAGCACAGTTGTTGATTCCACTGCTCAAAAACACACCCACTAAACCAGGCAACTGATAGCGCATTCCATTTGAACCAAGTTCCTAGTATGAAGTTTTAATGCAACACCCCTGAAGCTGGATTTCCAACTCGGCAAGTCAGAGGAATCTCACCAACCCCAACCTCAAATTCCAGGATGGCTGCTCTGTGTAACTACAGTAGTGAAAGTCTTGTCCCTTCTTGCCTCACTCTTGCCTGTCACTATCTTTTCTGTTTTCTTGAGGCTGCTCTGGGGGATTAGAGCCAGCGTCTTCCCTTTGTACGTCGTATGGGGGGTGGGTGGGAGATTTGTGGGGGCGGGGGCGTGTGCAGTGTGGCAGAACCAAGGAGGCCAAGTGTGGACCTACAGCTGGGGGTGTTGGATCTACTGGGGTTCCTGTAACAGTCACACCCAATCTCGCCTTACTCTTTTCTGTCACTCTCTTTTCTGTTTTTTCTGCTCTGTTATGTTAACATTAAACTAAATGCAAACAATCAAGAAAGGAGGAAAAAGCATCTCATTTCTATTTTTTCTAAAAAAAAATCCCTATGATTTCTCCCATCATGTCAAGAGTTAATTCTCAGTTACCCAATCTCATGTTCTGTTCACTGTCCAATCTAGTGTCCTGTCTCATATCCAGGCTTTTGAATCAGTATCCAGCATCAGTTGAATGTGCAGCATGGGCGAGGTGTGTTGCGGAGCCACACCCTGCAGTGGGTAACAAGCTGGTAACAACCAATTATCACAGCAGTCTGCTTAGCCCACATCAGTTTTTAACATTCATATCTGAAGTCTGATGATATTTCAGCTTGGCTCTGTCTGCCCAATGCATCACAGACATGCTGGGTGCACCTCCCATGACACGCAGTGTCAAACCAGATTAAAAAACCAGGCTTCCAGAGATTACTCAGTAGCTCCACTGAGTTTGAGGTATGTGATTACTTGAGGTAAAAGTGTGCTGGCCGAAGTTTGGACCAGGCTAACCGGCAAGCTAAAGTTGTTACTTGTTAGCTACATTAGCCTCATAAATCCAGTGTAATATTACATTTAGCAAATGTCATAAATCAAGCTATTGACTGATTGACTGTTTTCAAAAAATGACTATAATACATTTGATTTTTAAGACTGAGTCAGTGTTGTGGATTACAAGAACTACACACTGTAGTGTTTCCAAATACAGTTTGTCAGGTGGTTATGAGTTGCCTCGTGAGCTCAGAGAGCTTAGTAATTAAGAAAATAAACCTAAAAAAAATCACAGAATCCCACTGACTGCCAGGTGTAACAGTCTAGCCCTGCCTAACTCTTTCTGGTCACTCCCTATTCTGTTTTCTACTCCTCTGTTACATTTTGCCTTCGGTTATGTTTTACACATGGTTTTGGATTTTGACACGCTCTCCTCTGTGTGCTTTCTGTTGTCTTCCTACACTCTGCCTGTGTCCTGCCCTGCCACTCAAAACCCACACCTGCTCATTTTGTGTTTCAGCTGTGTTCGATTTATCAGTCTGTCTTCAAAGCTTTGTCTGTGTAGATGTTGTCTGTTGATCATCCATTCAAACATTTAGAGCTAAATGTGTTAAAAACAGTGTTATGTTTTGGTACATTTTCTTGCTGCGTTGGAACAGTGTCACCAAGCCCTATCTAACTGTGAAGTTTCACATTTAGAGTGCAAGATTTAACATTTAGATTTAAGATCATTTAAGGCAAATCCTCTATGTTGGTGAGGGGAAATCACAGCACGCAGTCCAGCCCCCTGCTAAGTACCAACCAATTGTAATCACAGGGCGTGGCCAATTAGCATATCTCTCGCCTTTTGTAAAAGCAACTTTTAGATTTAGATTCAACATTTAGATTTAGATTTAGATTTAACAATAATGCAGCAAGAAAGCTGCATTTTTTTTTGTAGCTGCATTTTATTTTTTCTAAAATGTCTCCCCTTGTCACGGGGAAGAGTAAGGGAAAGGTAAGAGGAGGACGCACTCAGCAGTAGGGTTAAGGGCTTTAATAAAACAAAA
>JBBIGA010020509.1:0-14525 GCA_037576975.1 Alestes dentex | reverse complement strand
GGTTGTTCGTTTGGGCCACGCCCCCTCGTCCTGGTTGTGTGTTTGTGCCACGCCCCCTCGTCCTCGTGCTGGTTGTTTGTTTGGGCCACGCCCCCTCGTCCTCGTTGTTTGTTTGGGCCACGCCCCCTCGTCCTCGTGCTGGTTGTTTATGTTTGGGCCACACCCCCTCGTCCTCGTGCTGGCTGTTTGTTTGGGCCACGCCCCCTCATTCTCGTGCTGGTTGTTTATGTTTGGGCCACGCCCCCTTGTCCTCATGCTGGTTGTTTATGTCTGGGCCACGCCCCCTCTTCCTCTTGCTGGTTGTTTCTGTTTGGGGCGGCGCTGAGCAGCAGAGCTTCATTCTGTTCAGGTGTCTGGTTGCCTTTGTAACCGCCGCATGGCGCACGAGGCCTGGACGTCACAGTCAGCTATACTCAGACGGGAGGTTTGAAAATCTGTGATGGACTGAAATCGCGACTGCTGATCCGTGTGAAAGTGGGCTGACTGTATTAAAAAAATTAATCACCATTTGACCAATTTGTTGAAAATTATTCACCACCATCAACTTAGGGTGCTTTCACACCCGCCTCGCTTGGTCTAAACCTTCAAATTTTTCTGTTCAGTTCGAATCAAAACAGCAGGTGTGAAAGGTGCCTAAGACCACAGTCCAGGCCGAAGGACCACCACTCGGTGACAAAAAGGGGTGATTTTAGTCCGGATAAGCCTGGACCATGGTTCAGTGTGAAAAAACTTTTTTCGGACAGTTCGGGTATTCATACAAGTTAAAGCAAGTCGCGGTAGGCAATTTCAACCCAGAAGAAGAAGAAGAAGAAGAAGAAGAAGAACAGGAAGAGTAGTAAAAATGAGGCACAGTGCCACACGGGGAGAGGAGGTGACACACATGGAGACATATGTAACTGTCAACTTGAAAAAAAAAAAAGAAGAAAAGAAAAACGTATAACTTATTACACAGTAACAATAACTACCCCAGTTATTATTAATAATAATAATAATAATAATAATAATAATAATAATAACAACAGCACAGCTGCAACACATTTTCCTCAATTCAAATGGAAAAGACTGACGCCCGTCAAATGCCTGTCTACAAACCAGTCTGTGTCAAACACAGTGATTTGAAGGTGACAGGACACGGGTGTGTCCCGCAAAGGTTTTTAGTGTGTTCACAAATTTGCAACAAAACTAACCAGATCAAAAGTAAACAATGCAGCAAAACAGATTTGCATATGTGAAAATGTTCAAAACCCATAGAATTACCAGAAAACTTTGTCTTACCTGTTTTATTACACTCTCCACCTGGCTGTAATCTTTGGAAACGTCCACAGAAATGCAGAGCACCACCTGAGAGAGGAGCAATAATCAATTATCCAGAACTGCTAAGGCACGGAGGACGCCTTCCTTTTGGCAAACAACGTTTTTAAAATGAATTTCATGTTTTTAATGAAACGCAGCTAATCGTAATCATAAGTCGTGATTAAATGTCATACGCTTAAATGCGGACGCAACCTGTTTGTCATTTATGGCGCATTTCTCCACTTCTTTCTTCGCCTGAACCAGCTTGCTCTGAAGATAAAAAAAAATACAATTTAATAAATTATTTTTAAAAAGCATTCAACAAAACATTCAACAGACGAAGACTCACCTCATCACGCGCCACTAAAGTGATGAAGGCACCTTGTTTATAACACTCGATGGCGATGCACTTCCCAATGCCACTGCTGCCACCGGTCACCTGTTGATGGAAAAAATAATAATTATTTTAAAAAACTCTTAAAAAGATGGGGCAAAATGTTAAGTCTACCCAGTATAAATAAATACAGTTACTGCAGTGCTACACGACACACTGCTGCAGCATAGCTGTGGGTTTCCTACCTTTCAGTGATGCCCATACATTCAAATTGATCTCTAACAGCTCCCCCTTGTGGAGAATGTCCAGACTGCAAAACGTAGCTTTATGATGAAGCGCCAGAACCATGTTTATGATATAAAGTGATGAGAAACTCAAATCACTACAGTTTTCAATCATTAAGTGTAACTTGTAATTAAAAAATATTTTTAAATTATTAAAAGGAAGTTGGCTCTGTTCTGGAGAAACTCGGTCAGAACTGTTCACAGTGGAGGTGAATGGAACTAGACGTCTGCCTCTAAAATCTCCCTCACATACAGATATTCCGTGAAATGGTTATCAGTGTGCTGCCTGATATGTTAATTTACCAGAGTTTTGAGATGTTTTTGGTCCTAAAACTAAACCCATTCAGATCTGCCACTATTTTACCATCATCAACATCCATATAAACACTCAGAGACACGCGGAGCTTCACTGGAGGGCGATAGTAAATAAAAAGGCAGGATTTGTGCTGGAGACGTCTGGTTCCTTTCACCACCACTGTAAAGAAATCAGAGTCTCTACAATTTATCGTTTACACTAAACTCACTCTGGAGTTTATTTTCACTGAAAATTTGTGCAAATAAAAAGTGTGCTCTTAGCCTTTAAATCCATTAAATGTACTGTGTAAGTGCATGTAGCTGCTACCCTCTTCTACTAAGTTTTAATTTTTTATGAAATTTTAGTGAGAAATAAGGTGTGAATGAGTTACCAAAAATTAAAAAACGAGACATATATTAGAGTGAGTGAAAAATGTTTATACAATTAATGTTAAAGAAAATTACATGCATAAAATACATGCATAAATTAGAGTAAAGAAATAAAACATACTGATCATCTACTCAGCCATTTTAATTGCTTATTAAAGATACTGTAGTGTAAAATTAATACAATTGATTTATATGTAACGAATGTAACGGCTGCCCTCTTCTTTTACTTATTTTTAGGGATAAATACGTCGTCAAACATCAAATAAATAAATCAAAAACAGAAACTGAAGAGTGAGTGTAAAATACGTTAATGTAAAACGCATATAAAGGTTATAAAATGTATTATTGTTTTTAATTATAACATATAAAATTTCTTTTGCTACAACAACTACACTAAACCAATTGTACATGAATAAATAACACATTTAAGGCTGTTTTTGTTTTGATTTGTTTTGAGAGAAACTGCTGGCTGGCTGGAGCTGCCTCACCACGACGTGGGCCCCGTTCAGTTTGAGGGGTTTGGGGCTGATGAGAGGAGAGATCATGTAGAGGAGCAGGACGAAGGCCACGACGAATGCAGCCGCCACCAAGAGCATGACGAAGGGCAGGAGCGGCCACCAGGAGCTGGAGAAGAGCCAGGCCGGGACCGCGGAGCTCCAGCCCGGGTCGGAGGACATGGGGCTCCGGGCGGCTGGAGGCAGCCAACCAGCTCAAAAACCGAGTCTGGAAGAGGCCGTGGGCGCTTTCTCAGCAGCTTAAAGCCTCGCAGATTATTTTTACCAGGCTCCCAAAGACCCACGATGTGAAACTTAAGCGAATTAAACGAATTAAACGCGTAAGATCGACCAATACGAACCAAAACAGTTACTGGGGCACTTGGACGCGATCTCGCACACGATTATGGGATATGTAGTTTTTTCATGTCCCTCGTCGCCACTCAGAACGACGCACAGCGCCTACGTGAAGCACTACAAGTTACACATTTCCGGTGCGCGTTGCTGGGATTTGTAGTTTTTAGATTTCGCATAGTACTTGACAGCGCCTTCAAATGCCTTAGGAAAGGACTACAAGTTCCAGAAAGCTGAGCAGCGCGCCAAGACCGTGAAGCGGTTCGTTCAGCACTTAGAGCTCGTTTTTGGGATTTGTAGTTTAATAGGTTCACAAAACGCTCGACACTGCCCCAAAATCCTTAAAAAAAAAAGAAACTACAAATCCCAGTTTTCAGACCCCGCGTCTCGTAAAGGCGTACACCGTCATGTCATGTGAAGGTGGTTAAACGCCCACACTTCGAAGCAAAAAGTAATTGTTTAAAAACATACTACAAAATAAATTAAACTGAAATTTAAAAAGTGGAAAATGACAAATAATAAACCTGAGACTTAACCAATTCTAAACTGTGTCTATTTAAAATTTAATATTATGACAAAAACATACACGTAGGATTATGTAATACAATAAACACTTCTCAAACATCTACTAATTTTATTGCAATTTCAGCCTTTATTTACATGTGTGTAATAAAACAAAAGCAAAACCAAAAAGCTCACGAGTTTTGAAGTGGACAAATTCTTCCAATAACTTTTTAAATGGACCGAAAAATACAGGTACACAATTACTGTAAAAGTACACAGTTGTAGTTTTTCTTAAAAGCCTCTATATTCGCTCTATTTTAATAATATTTTAAAGAAAGAACCAACACCGTAAGTGCATAGGAGTACAGGCGTGTATTCGATCTGATAAGAGTATGATTATTCTTCTTGTTTTTAATGAAATGTGCAAATAATAGTCAACCGTCTCCCATGCGTCCTGGCTACAGAATGCGTTAACATAGACCCATTCTTATACACAGACCTCCTGCTTCTCCTGAACTGAGCGTAGACAATAGATATGAATAGAAGGCACATGGTTTGCTTAGCTGCAGCAATAAGGGTGAGGTGACCAGGTGAAGGCATGTTCAGATGTCGTCATGATGTACCTTAAACACCTTTATTTCATCCCCCCGATACACACACTTCTTCTTGCCGCGAGGCAGCCCTATAGTCTGAAGAACACACGGTTACATTCACACAAGAAGAAAGGCATTGCTGTCTCACAGTTCCTGGCCAAAAAGAATTGCAATGTTGTGGAATATGACATGTGAGGAACCCCTACATTTTTCTTTGTGGGCAACGGTCCTCAAAGGGAAAGTACTGTAGATATATCTGGGCTGAGACAGCTCCAGAACATCAGCCCTCTTAAGTTGCGACTAGAGCTCACACATCTATATGCCAAAGAGGGGTAGAGAGTCACAAAGCCTTGATTATAGAGATCTTCATCCCAAGAACCAGAAGCTGCTGTAGTACAATCCATCTCAGTTAGGTTCACTTTTTGAGTCCAGTTGGTCGTCCTCCGCTCTATAAACAACACTATTCCCTGTACTTGAATGTGTGAATGACCAGTTTGAGGGCTTTGTTCTGAAACTGTCCACAGCTTCCAGCTGAATCAAAGCATGGCTCTCGTTGTTGCTCTAAGAAGAGCAGAAAGAGTAACTTCATATATTAGTGTGCCACTGAACCACAGTCGTTCATGAGAATAAATCATATAGAGCCTGGCTGAGTTTGAAGCTAGCAGACAGTTATGGTGTGAGATCCAAGTGAGAGGAGCCGTAGTGAACACATTGCCTCAGCCTGTGCTGACAGCAGCCATGAAAGGAAAACAAAAACAATCAAACCAACAAAAAAAAAGAAAAGAAAAACAACTAGTATAGTAATCAATACACATATCAGGTTCCCTTGTAGCGTCCAGACGAGCCCCAAAGCACCGTCTGCTGAGCCGCCTGTCAAGAGGGAAAAGTCCAGTGGGGGGGGTAAAAGAAGACAGAAAAGGAAGAAAGGAGACTTTACAATCAGGATGTGTTTGCTTTGGTTCTGGAAGTGTGGACATCCGTCTCAGCCCTCCTGGCCAAAGTCCTCGGTGAACTTCCTCAACTTTTCCAGGTCCTGCTCGTTGACGGTGGGCTTCGTGTTAGCCAGCGACCTCATCATGTCCGGCTGGGAAAAAAAAATAAAAAAATACAGGCCAGAAAGAGTAAGTGTAGCCCAAGTGTAAAATCTTTTAAAGAATTCTGATAAAAACAAAATATCCAAACCAATAAAAAAAAATCAATCCTGGCTACAGTATTTTTTTTTCATTTATTTGGAATTTTAGGGGGTTTTGAAGATGTTAACAATAATTACCCATATCAAATAATCATCCCTACTAATCATCCACATCAAACATTTTACTTTTGATATGTGTTTCAGGTATATCGGGTCAAATTATTCTGTTCCCCAATTTGTTTTTTTTACAAGAGGCTTGAATTTTTTGAACTGTTACTCTGAGGTGCCCCTAGGTGGCAGCAAGCTAATTTTACTCTCCAAACAGGCGGGGAGAAGTGAAGTGACCATTCTGTCATACGTGAACACACCACAGCACAAAGTGTGAACAGAACGAAATTCTTCCTCTGTATTTAACCCATTCACCAAGTGAAGCAGCGGGCAGCCAGGAACACAGGGCCTGGGGAGCAGTGTGTGGGGACGGTACCTTACTCAGAGCCACCACTAGCAGTCTTGAGAAGTGAATTTAATGCCTAGTTACTGTTTTTGCTGCATTTAGTTTTCTTTAATTGTGATAAAATAAGTAAATCAACATACTTCAGCTCTAAAATATGTAGAAAATGCTATATTTATGTAGAAGAATGTGAAATGCATGCTGCAGCCCGAAACTTTTCCCAAGTAAAAAGTACCCCTAGAATGAACAGAACTCACCATGCTCACCACCGGCTCCAGGAGCTTATCTCCAGGAACCTCCATCCAGGTCATCTCCACGGCATTTGGGTCACCAGGAGAGCAAGGGGTCAGGAAGTCATCCACAATAACGTTCGGATCATCCCTTGATGGGCCTCGTACCTTTTTAACAGTTAGAGAATAATTGTCAGTTTCCTCCCCAAAAATGTTAAGGCTAAAAAAAAAATAAGGCTATATATTTTGGGGAAATATCATTCCCCAAAATTATTTTAATTTTGTTTTATTTTCTTCTGGTCATCTTACTCTGCATTAACACCAGCAACCACGTGACAAAAGCATGTTAGCACAAGCCCACCCGGACCCCAATAGACAGCAGTTATAAAATGGCTATTACTAGAGTGTATCAGAGTGATCTGGGCAATTTCAAACCAGGCTGAAATCACACAAAAGGAGGCAGAGCTCCACAGAACACACCCCACACTGACTGAACTATGATATTCAGAGTCTGTAACAGTACCTGCTGGCATAACACTGGTAGAACACAATTCCCCCCCTATCCCCTTCCTTATGGTGGTCTCACTGGACCGGCATTTAAAGTTGGACTTTTTCAAGATGTTAACTATGGAAATCATATTTTCCTTATCCTCTAGTTAATGTTCCAGAGAAACAACAACAATATACACATGGAAGTGTGGATTTCTTAAATACATAAATGTGTGTGTCAAAAAGCCAATTCAGTCCCAGGCCATTTAGAACATTCATTAAAACCGTACCCGTTTGAAGTGAGTGGCGGACTGGACCTTCCTGACCGGCTGCATGAGGGCGTCCCTCACTATGATGCTGATATCAGCTCCTGAATAGCCTTCTGTCTTCTTCCCCAAGGTGACGAAGTCTGTCTCGGTGAGACTGTTGGGGGTGCTGCCCAGGTGTAGCTTAAACATGAAGGAACGAGCGTGCTCCTCCGGCAGGGGGATGTAGATACGCTTCTCAAATCTACACACACCAAAGCAAGAGTGGACAAGGTTATACGAAATGGTATGAAATGTCTGCAGTGTGATCTATGGTGTAATAAAAATAATGACTGATTCCTCATGCTTTAGCCCTTCAGTTGGGGAGTTAACAGCCCTACTTGTTGCTGCGTACATTTTCTGCTTGAGCACCGGCGTTCCACACTAAAACTCAACAATGTGTTACTATGTGCTGTGAAATGCTCTGGTTGCGCCGTCTCACTACAGAGCAGCAGTTTCAGGACAGTGGAAATACAGACAGCGAGCTTCTGAGGTCTCTTTGATGTTGCGAGTTTATCAAATTTTCCAAATTTAAGATGTAATTTTCTAAATGTCTCCTCATCAGTGAGAATGTTCGCCTCGATGCTCACGTCACGGACTCAGAGCTCTTTCGTCATTATGATCACTGTCGCTGTACAACAGCACAAGCTGTGATTGCGATGGTTCCACTGCCATAGTAGTGATGAATGAGGAGGAACGTAAACACCAGATACAGACGGTTTAAGAGGCGTGTAACCAAAACAACAGCTTGGCAGGATCATTTGCTGGGGTCACTTTGACGCATGTCAGGTGGCTCAATAGTGCAAAATGACAAGAGTTGTTTTATAGCATCTTCGTTGTTTGTGTTCCTGAGTGTCCTGGACATCAATTACTTTGTCTGTCAGTGGGTCCGTCAGCTATTCAGACATACCTTGAGTTTAGTGTGAACATTCAGTAACCCTGAATCCCTTTCAACTTACATTGTTCATCAAGAATTACGAAACATTTGAATGTTCATTGTTTACCGTTTTAGATCACACTGATGTGACGGCATGCAGTGACAGGTTAATGGGAGATTCCACTGTTTATCACAATGAAGTGATTAACATGGAAACCAAGTCATTGAGTGGGTCAGAATTGTTCACAGGCTGGACGTCTGCCTCTATGCTCCCTCACAGAAAGTTATTCCATGAAACGGATTTGAATTCGCTGCCTGACATCTGAGACGTTGTTCTACCAGGGTTCTCAGACGCTTTTGGCCCAAAAACTAAACCCATTCAACTTATTTTGTTGAGATATCCCACTATTTTACCATCAACATTACATGTCTATTGCATTGTCTGTGCTGTAGAAATCATGACTCCCAGTCCCATTCACTACCACCGTAAAGAGTTTCTCTACAGTGAATCACTAGACATACATTCATCAGCCACTGAAATATGTAGAAATGATGAAAATTTGGTTTTTACTTTAAAGCTTAATGGAAAAGAGGTTCATTCTCCCAAAGTCACAATTTATCTTTGAAACTGCCCACTTAAACCAGAGGACACAACACTGATAAAAACAGCCTGGTCATATTCACACCCACCAAACCAATTCTGCTGCACTGGTCGGACCAGCTGAAGTGTTTTTTCACACGTTTCTGCTCAGTGACTCATCCTTAGGCTCTGTGGTCCCTTGGTGCTCCCATGCACGTGTTTTTTTTTAAAGGAGTTGAAAAACCTGTCCTGTGTGAGCTGAAATCAGCTGAGTGGCTCACGTCATTTGCACCAGGGACAGACCGGATGTCATAGGAGTGTAAATACTGAACAAAGTAGCTGGACAGAGTATCTGGACGGGATTCCAGGTCTGCTGTCCAGCAGATTTCTGAGAGAAAGCGTGCATTACCGTCTCCTGATGGCCGAGTCTAGCGTCCAGGGGATGTTTGTGGCTCCCAGGACCAGGATTCCCTTATTATCATTACCGACACCTGAGGAGGGAGAGAAAAGATCTCTATTTTGGCTGTCGATGTTTCATGTGAATTAACCAACAAATAAACACATGATCCTGAAGGTAACAAAAAAGGTTTTTTTTTCATCAAAATGATAATACATTTTGAATAGCAATTTTACTATTACTGTACTGACATTTTTAAAACTTAAGAAAGCTTTTCATTAATTATAAAATGTCAAATAAAATGTCTTGCACTGTACTGACAGTTACCAGCAATTTGTTTTTTCACTGAAATTCCCCCTTTCATGCGTCTTACAAACCTGCAGGTAATTTGAAGCTGCTTTTAAGTATTAATAAATGATATAATAGTAAATATCCAGATTAAAGTAACAGCTCTTCAGGCTGCAGCGTCGTTTTGTTCTGTTTAACATCTGAACCAGCGAGTCTGATGGATTTTACTGCTCCAGATAAGTCGTGAGTGGGTCTCCAGGATGAGCTGATGGTGTGAGATGTTTACAGAATGAGTGTATTTTAAGCGAATTACGCACTGTTATGTAGCTGCTAATGTAATGCTGTGAGGACGAGCTGCCAGATGTTCAGTGGTTTTCGGAAGCAGTTGCTGAACTCTTATGGCTAAGAACAGCATTCGTGATGGAACATGCGTAGCTTTAGTGCTGACTGTGAGGGGAACGTAAGCTCATTCTGACACCCCACTTACAATGAGAACTTTGTGTCCTCAAGGGGGCGCTATAGGTGGGTTTGTCAGAACAACGGAATGAAGAGAAAGCAACTGCTTACTGACCATTCAGCATTAGTCCTCCAATCTTTCACAAGAAACCAACCTAGGTGAGGTCTACCGTCTTCAGGTTAAGTCACAAACTCTTATAGTAATCAAATTTATATAATAAATGAGGTACAGCATTTCTAAAAGTAATACTCTTGCTTTGGAAATAAACTAAAATGACCAAGATGTGCCTGGGTATCCACATCCATCTCTAGTAACCAGTAGTGGCACCTATGGAGAACCGGGCCTAAACTAGTCCTGGTTACTGACTGGTCAGTACTGAAATCTGGAGAATCTCCTGGACTAACGGTGCTGCTATCACTGTTTATAGAGTTAATACATTCTAACAGAGGAATTTCAAACGGTCGATGCTGGATTGGATCAGTTGAGGGACGGAGCGGCGCTCTGCTCTTCACCAACACACATTTGTTAAACAACATTTGTAGCGACGCTCCTCCCTCACTATGTAAACAGAAACTCAGGACACCGTTTAAATCATTACTTTTCCAAAATAGTCAAATTTGCTGCTGAATATGTTCAACATCTTTATTTTTTTGCACTAATAGTAAGCAGGATGAATGAGTCCTGGTAAGTATGAGTATCAGTACTGACATCGGGATCAGTAAAATCCTAATTACACCCATCCCTGGTGACCAGCGTCCTGAATTTCCCTCACTATGAAAAACCGAAGGTTAGTAAGGTTTGCTCACCTTGCATTTGGACGAGGAACTCAGTTTTGATCCTCCGGGCCGCTTCGCTCTCGTTCTCACTCCTAGAGCCGCACAGGGAGTCGATCTCATCAATGAAGATTATGGAGGGGCTGTGCTCTCGGGCCAGAGTGAAGAGGTTCTTCACCAGCCTGAAGGAGTGGGGGAGAGAAAAGTAGAAAGAGAGGAGAGAAAAGAGCGAGAAGAAAGAGAAAGAGAAGACAAAGAACAGAGAGAGAGAGAAGAGAGAGACAGGAGACACACAGACAGAGGGAGGGAAGAGAGAGAGAGAAAGGGGGCAGAGAGGAAATAAACAAAGTTCACCTTTTGATTCCAGAGTCCAGCATTAATAATGATAACAACTTGGATTTTTCACCTGGGAGTAGTGTGGTGTTTTAGCAGATTTCACAAGATCTGGAAAAAGATCTTGAACTGCTGAAAAGTCCCTTAAGAAGCAGTGAACGCGAAGGGTAACTTACACTTACCACTTTTTGTTCGTGTTTATAAATACCAGTATATTGTACAACATCCGAAATACATAGGTTTCTTCCCCATCTGCTTGAGAGATAGTTGGAAGCACAATGAAGAATTTCATTGCCAACTTTCTTTTGCCACTTTAAAGCATCTAACTTGGCTAGCCTGCTGCCTTGCTTGCTAATACCACACAACACCACTATATGGACACGGACTAAAATCTTCTTTCTAATACAGACTAAAAGACTATACAGACATGGACTAAAATGTCTATAAGGACACAGACTAGACATCTATATGGACTCATACTAGAAACGTCAATAAGGACACAGATCACAATGTCCACTGTTACACATAATCACATGTAGAATCAAGCAAAGCTTGAAATTTTCTGTCAAAAAGTTCTGGTGGTCTTCATTCTCCCCTAAAAGAATAAAAATTTGCTGAACAGTCATTAGCTCCAGCTGTGAGCTGCAACCTTAAGCATTAAAAGGCCAAGAACTGGACATGTCAGTGCTGGACTGGGGGCCAGTGGAAAACACATTCATGGTGGCAGAATGCCGAAACATTTCATTATTTGTATTATTAACCGACTAGTCGCTGTCAGAACAAAACCTCGTATCTCCATTTATTTCCATGTAATTAAACACACCGTGCTAAACCTTCATAATTAATGGAATTAACAGACACAGTCCAAAATCATTGCAAATAAAATACATTACATTAACACAAAATATGAGACGTTTTAGGAGATGCAAGGTCTTGTTCCCACATCAACAACCAACATACGTTTTTAAGCATGAATCAGTTTTGCTTTTGAAAAATGAGTTGAAACTACTGTTTCAAAGACAAACGTCCAGCTGCTGGAGGAACACTCAGAGCGGTCCAGAGAGGAACTCACTTTTCACTTTCTCCCAGCCATTTAGACACCAGGTCTGAGGAGGAGATGGAGAAGAAGGTAGAGTTGTTGGCCTCAGTAGCCACGGCTTTGGCCAGGTAAGACTTTCCTGTTCCTGGAGGTCCAAAGAGCAGAATCCCCCTCCATGGAGTCCTTTTACCTAAACAGAGAGAAGCAGACGGGCCGTCACAGGTTATACAGCGCTGAGGAAGACCAGAACGGACATTTTAGCAAGCTTATTTATAGGACATTGTAACTCATTATCCTTTTAAAACAAATTTTCCGTTATATTCAGTCCTATTTAACAGCTTAGGTGATAGAGTTCTTTGTTGATTCTAAGTAGTAATGAATAAAATTATAACAAAAAAATTCTATACAGATTTAGCCCAAAACACATTAAATATGGGATTTTGTGCATATTTTACTAAACAATTTCTATTTGTTTGTTAAACTTGACAAAATGTGGCCTGTGGCAACTTTTACATTAAATTTAATGCAAATAATATAATGTGTATTAAAATGTGCGTCAATGCATTCTCTGTACAAGATATTCACATATTGAGAAAATAAAAAAACAAAACATGTAAACGGACCAAGACATCCAAAAGACTGTTTAGGGCCATTTAAGATTACTGCTTACTAATAATTAAAACAAATCTTCAGGAGCACAAGATCAGAAATTGTAATGTTCTGTGATGAAGTGATTTTCGTAATTCTCTAAAACAAAGTTGCTGAAAAGATTGAGCAGCGTCTCTGTTGGCCTGTATGTTCACTGTAACATGATCCTGAAGGAAAAAGTGCTTACCTGTGAAAAGGTGTGGGAATTTGATGGGTAGAATGACGGCTTCCTTCAGGGCCTCCTTGGCTCCCTCTAGTCCAGCTACGTCGTTCCACTGAATGTTTGGCTTCTCCATGACAATGGCGCCTGTGGAGAACACACATACCGTCTTAGGGGGATTTTTAATGCACCCCTGGTCATGTGACCATGTTTTTGTTGATTTTCTGAGTGAAAATCAATAAAGATCCACTAGAGAGACGCATTTTAATGCAAAATTACTTTTCAACTGCTGAATTCAACTGAGTGGGGAACAAAATATTCCTAAAATGATCAGAAAAATGCCATATTTAAGTTTATTTTCTGAATGTGCAATTACTTTTGACAAATCAGTTAATCACAGTTAATCATTCGCCATGTTGTATATTTAGAAGCAACTTGTGCAAACAATATTTTAGCAATACGCTCACAGTAAAAAAACAAGTATCTTCATAAAGGTGCTCAGTAAATGATGTATTTCATTTCATTTAAGCCAATTTATTTATTTTCAACTGATTTTAATTCAATAATTTAGGTTTTCAGAAAAGAAACGTAAATAAAAAGCTACTTTCAAGTAAATCAATTTCAAAAACTGTCCTACAGTACTTACAAATTAAAAGTAAAAAAAGGTTTCTTACTCATAAATCTTTATTTAAAATATGTTAATTTACTTAAACAAAAAGGCAAATGGTTTCCATAATTTAAGTAATCTTATCCATAGTTTAACAAAAGTGACCGACCTGAGAGCTGGTTCTGAAACTTCTTTTTCTCTGGGTCTTCTCCTTCATCGCTGTCATTTCTATGGAGTTTAAAAAAATAAATAAATAAATAATCACAAAAAGGCACAGTCATGTTATTCTGACAAAGAGAAGCACAGAAGAAACCTGACAAACTTCTCCAAAAGCAAACCACACTAATGGATCAGCACGAACAATACAGAACACCATGAACACACAAATACACACCCTTTGTCGTCAGACTGTGACTCCTTCACGGGTTTGGCGGGGGGTTTCTCCTTCTTCTTCAGATACTCCTTCAGCTTCTCCGCCCGGTCCAAATACTCGGCACATTTGGCCCTGATGCTCTGTTTCGCTTTGTCCCCCTGAGCTTCGTCTGTGGGCCAATCATGACAGCAGTGACCACTTTGACAATCAAATGTACATATATAGTACATTTAGAGATTACTGAACACCTCCACAGGGTCTGAGGAGAGTGTGATGATTAAAGCCTACAGCACCATGTGTATGTAAGCTTCTAGTACCTGTTCGCTTCAAAAGACATCGGACAACAGGCATGTCTTGGAAGACTGATTGCAACTGATGTTATGGGGGCAATGCTTTGAAGTCTCCCCCTCCCCAAACTATTTTTAAAAATGTTTTTCAGCAAGGGCTGGACGATCTGGACTATTAATATTGCGATACGATATTTGGAAATCTTCTGAAGCGCCACATAAATGCTCAGTTTAACTTTTTGATGTCCACAGTCACACCAGTATGATGATTCTAGTCCCTGCAGCACAGCTGAATTAATACACTTGTTTATATTGCTAACAGTTTGAAACTCATATGCAAATAGAGTGAACACACCCTCATCTATATATACACACGTCACACACACTTGCCCACAAGGGGCATGGATGGGCGGGCTAGGGCATTTGATGTATGTACACTAGTTTTTTCTTTTTGTGTGTGCAAAAGGCTGCAACAGACACAGACACACACAGACACACACACACACACACACACACACACACACACACACACACACACACACACACACACACACACACA
>JBBIGA010020464.1:0-14529 GCA_037576975.1 Alestes dentex | reverse complement strand
GAATTTAACAGACACTGGCATGGAATGGATGTCAGATGCAGAATTCAAAATTCAACTTAAGAACCCTAATCAGACTTAATGCATCAAATAAAACCAGAACATATCAATGTTCTCTTAAGCAGGACTATTTTTTAATCAGGACATACTGTCCATCACACACTGACTGGCCACTTTATTAGAAACACCTGTCTTGTATATCCACCTCCAGAACTAAACCTAGAAAAATAATTCTGCCATCCACCCGGCATCCATTTACGGAGAGAGACCGCACGTGGCACGGCTGGGATTCAAACCCGATTCCTGCAGGCAGGGCTCGTCAGAGCAGCTTTGAAGGGGAAAATGCAGAAGAAGCGCAGCCACGCTACCACGAACAAGACATATTTCATCTGCCGCATCAACACACGTCCCTCCGTTTCCATCTGCTTTTTATTTCCAGCTCATGGATGTGACAGAACGTCTAAAGGCAAGTTACAATGAGCAATTTTCTGGTGGCTGCAATCAAAACGTAGAGAAAGCCAGAGCTGAGAGAAGAACCCGGCCACTCGTGCTCCGGAGAGACGGCGGCCTCGGCGCAACAGTCGCACGGGTGTTTGTGCTTTACCCCCCCGTGAGCTCGGTCTGGGACCACGGGCAGTCGGCTGAATCCCGAAAACCCAGGCTGCAGCCTCATTTGCATGCCGTTCTGCTTTTTAGAGCGTGTCCGTCTTGAACGTAGGGCCGCGCCAATTTAAAAGTGCAGCTTTTCAAAAAAAAAAAAAACACTCCGAATTTGAATACATAATACATTTGATAGGCTGGCACCTTCATTCTCCATCCAGCGCCGATTGGTGAAGCAGAGAAACCGATGACATTAGAGCAAGAGCTCGAACAGCTTTAAGGGAGGATATCTCTTCTTGACTATTTCCCAATTCCAATGAAAAGGAGAAGCAGGCCTTGGCGTTCTCCGCTCAGACACTGGTTCATTTATTCATTCGTTTTCTGAGCTGTTTCTCCTTATCGGAGGGTGCTGGAGCCTGTCCCAGCACTTACAACGGCGAAGAAACACCCCCGACAGGTCACCAGACAAACTCTAACTCAAAATTACTGCTTATTCCTTAGAACGTAAGCGTAACGGAAATGTAACAATATGTATGGAGCACCGAGAGAAAGAGCAGCAAACGGAGAGAGTGTAGGAGAACAAACACCGGTTCTAGACTGTTTTACTGAAGGAGTTCTAAGGTTAAGCGGTTCCTCAGATATGGAAATATGTCCACTGCAGTGTCTCCTATGCACAGAATTTCACAAAACTTGGTGTGTTGCCAAAGAACAGAGTGTTGATGCAGCTTGTCAAATTTTGATCCTTTACTCCACAAGATATTGGCAAGTGAAGTGCTACATTTTAGCATTGATGTTATTCAGTAGGTGCTGCTACTCCACAAATGAGCCATTAGCTAGGGTCACGCATCTCCTAGAGGCCAACAGGACATACAAATAATGTCATTTCTGGCGAAACAGCTGTTGAGCCCTTGCTTGAAACATTATTTGGGCGCTAGTATGAAGGGACACGTCCACTTACAGACACAAATCTCACATTCTGTATCGGCCAGGTCGGGCTACAAGTACACCAAAGTTCATGAGGATCAGTGGTGTCTCAGAAATCATTGTCGTATATGAAGTAAATGATTGCAAATTGGTGTAAAGTGTCCATTTGTCATCTGTGAACACACCACAGCACACAGAGTGAACAGTGTGAAATTGTTCCTCTGTATTTAAACCCATTCACCAAGTGACGCAGAGGGCAGTCAGGAGCACAGCGCCCGGGGAGCAGAGTGTGGGGACGCTACCTTACTCAACGCACGACCCTCTGGTCACAGTGGCAACTCTCTAACCACTAGATCACCAACTGGTGAGCAAAACAGGAAGAAGCTCCCAAACTGCAAAGCATACTACATAGGACCAAACAGCAACAGCGTGTCAACTACAAGATACAGCAAAGAGGAAAAACAGCCCCCATTTAAACTGCGTCCCGCCACTATTCCCCACTCAGTTACCCATATCCTCCTGAGAACTGAAGAAAAAAGTGTCTTACAATTTCTTTTTTGTGTGATTTGCCATCTATTTGGGCCTAAAGAAAACACCTAACAATCAAAATTTCTTTGAATATATTTTTTCTTTGAATTTACACAGCATGTCCACTGTAGAGGACAACAGGACAATTTCCGTGTGAAAATAGAACTGAATTTAGAAAATGTTCTAAAATGATATTAACCCAAGAACACATTCAGTTTATTTAGTTCAACAGTGAATTATAAGTCATAGAACACAAGTAGTTCTGTATTTCTTCTTCCTCTGGATATTTTAGCTGTGATAGTCCTGGAAGCATGATTTCTTTTTGTTTCTGCAGAGGAACATCTTGCATTTGCTGCACCTCATGTATGTCTTGCCATTGCAGTCCCTGTTCCCAGCATGCAAACCCATCACATGACACACATCACTGGAAAGCCCAGGATGTCCTGTACAGAATACTATAGGGCTTGATGGGGTAACTCCAAACACTTAAGTAAGATACAGGTGAACAAAATGTCCACTATAAAGGACATCAATGAATGGGCCGGGTCTCTTCTCCAGGCCATGCTGCAGCACACGCTGCTCCGATCACCAGGCCTGTTGAAGGACTTCAGGTAAATGCTGCCAAACAGGAGTCAGAAGACGGCGTATTACTTCACAGCAAAAAAAAGTCGACTCTGCAGTCCTGGACTGTGTGAATCCCCAGGTCTCAAAGGCCCACCGTGCTGGAACTGATTCTAAATTGCACTTTGCGAGTTGCGGTTTGACTCTCAGCTCAATGTTTATTATATCAGAGGAGTCAGACCTTGTAAGGCACATTTTCTTGCCGCGATAAGGCAGCTCTGCGTTGCCCTACGTCCTCGCCAGCCTCTCAAATATCCATCATTTCAGCTGCCTGTTGAACAGCTACGCGATTAATGACGCCAGTGCGGATTGCGATGGGTCTGAGGGAGGTTTCCAGCCCTGCCCCTGCCAGTTCAGGCTGCATTCTGATGGAACCCAATTCATTTTGCCAGGAAGGCAGAGTTATTAATTGCCATCCTCCTTCACGGTTCATCTCATACCAAACACATGTGAGCGATGCTAAAACACATCCTGAAATGATTCCCTCTGGTTCTACAGAAAACCCAGAAGGAACTTCAAAAGTCATCCTTGGCCTTTCCCTACAAACATCTCCCTCCATGTGCTGCGAGATGGATTAAAGCAACAGTTCATTGCAAAATCAGAGGTAGACAGTTTCCTCCCTTTCCATAAATGTAGATGACTGGTTTTACTTTTTACATTTAAGGATCTTGCCATAGGTTCTGTTCAGTATGGAGCAGGCAACCTGGTGCATGTGGTGTTGAACTTAACTGGGAAACTAATCTGGAATGATACTTTCATTTAATCAAAATGTCTGGTTATTCAGTTAATCCATTCTGGATTTACTCATAAGGTCTACATAACAACATGAGCTTCTGTGATGAAACTGGACTAAAAAAGTAGAAAACGCATGATGGACTTGACTGGGTTAGGGTTAGGGTTAGGTTTAAGATTAGGGTTAGGATTAGGGTTAGGGTTAGACTAAGACTACATGGATATGTTTTGAGATTGCCCTCCAGTTAGGTGGTTTCGGGACTTTCCAAGTTTGTATTGGTTGATTTCCTTTTGTGCCCAGGTTTACTTTTATTAGCAGGTCACTCTGAAATCTGGCTTAATTGAAAAGATACTGATGACAGCATTAACTGCCACCAAAAAGACTATTTTGGAAGTTTGAACCAAATATTCACATGTTCTCTGTCTGGCACTCCTACCTGTTAGATATTTTTATTCTGTAATAGATTTCATAAAGCAACACCTCGGACTATCGATGACTGGTCATCTGTTATATCTCTTTTTCGAGGACTTAATTATCTGATTATCTCTGTGTGTAAAGATCAGCCGTGTGTACTGCATTTAACTTGCTGCATGTTTTCTGTTTTCCATTTCCTGCCCCTAAAACACTGAAATTGTTTGTTTGTTTGTATTTGCATTTCTTTAAATTAAATCAATAAAAAGTAACAAAAACAATTTAGACAAATGTTGTCCAGCGTCGGGAATGAAAGTTCCTACTCCACCAATTTTTTAAATTGGCATACAATTTCAGGCTCATCCCTACGTTACCAGGAACCTTAGAAACACCTTCAGAGGTTCATGAGGTGCCTGGTGGTCAGGGAGTTGCCCCGCCATCAAAAAGACATTGGTTTGACTCCCAGGACTGCCAGTGACACCACTGAGGTACATTTGAGCAAGGTACTGTCCCAACACACTGCTCCCCAGGTGCTGCGTTGCTAGTACTTTGTTCAAGGGAATCTCAGTGGCACCACTGAGTGACACACTGTTGCTGTTTTGGGATTTGATCCCACAACCTCCCGATTGCAGGGGCAAGTCTCTAACCACCAAGCCACCGACTGCCCCAAACAGATACGTTGGCTGGGAATCTAGAAACGTGGATCCAAGAACTTGTCTGAAAACAGAAGTAGCAGTATCGGTACTTCTGTCCATGTTTATACGAAACAGAGTCATACAGTACCAGAAACCACATAAACAAGAGCATTAGATGATCTAGGCATGCTAACTGATGACCATGAGTTTACCTGTTTGCCACATTAGCCTTGTTGGTCCAGTAAAGGCCTAAATAAGCAAACGTCCGACACCAAACTTGCCTCGTCTGTCTGAAGTCAGACTGGAGTTTGGGGGAAACTGTGGAGATGGGACTGTTGCTTTAAGGAAATGAATGCGGACGTCCAAGGACTGCGCTGTGATCCAGCGAACAGGACGTCACCGCCACAGTGCAGCAACGCTGCCGGCGGAGCCAACAACAAATCTCCGCCATCCCCTACATCAGCAGCGGGCTGCGTTCCAATCCATGAAAGCTGCGCTGTCAATTGCATCCATTATGCCCTTCCACCTAAAACAATTCCACCACGCTGCTGTGGTTAGTGACTGTAGACCATCGGTGGTCAGTTTCTGACCTCAGAGCTGCTGTCGGCTGGATACTTTTTAGTGTGGTGAAAATGGAAAGGGGGGAGGATGGTTCCAGTAAAGTGTCCAGTTGGTGAAAGTTCAAGAGAAGAATTTGTAATAAAGTGGCCAGACAATCTAAAGTACAAGAGAGGTGTTTCCAATAAAGTGGCCAGGGAATCTATAAGAGTAGAAAAGAAGTGTTTCCAAAGAAAAAGTCTTTTAATGTGGCAAAAAAAAAAAAAATTATGAAGGAGAGTGAATTGAAATCAGGTGCTATACGGAGAAAGAAGCATCAGGCAGATCATCACAAAACCATCTCACTGCTTTCTATCTCTCTTTCTCTCCCTCTCTCTCTCCCTCTCTCTCTCTTTCCCTTTTCTCAGTATATCTCCCTCTCTCTCTTTCTCTCCCTCTCTCTCTCTCTCCCTCTCTCTCTCCCTCTCTCTCTTTCCCTTTTCTCAGTATATCTCCTCCTCTCTCTCTCTTCCTCTCTCTCTCTTTCTCTCCCTCTCTCTCTCTTTCCCTTTTCTCAGTATATCTCCCTCTCTCTCTCTTTATCTCCCTCTCTTTATCTCCCTCCATCTCTCTTTATCTCCCTCTCTCTCTTTATCTCCCTCTCTTTATCTCCCTCTCTCTCTCTCTTTCGCTCCCTCTCTCTCTCTCTTTCTCTCTACATCTCTCGCTCTCTCTTTCCCTTTTCTCAGTATATCTCCCTCTCTTTCCCTCTCTCCCCTTTTCTTTCTGTCTTCCTCCCTCCCTCTCTCTCTTTATCTCTCTCTCTCCCTCTCACTCACTCTCTCTCTCCCTCCCTCTCTCTCTCTCTCCCTCTCTCTCTCCCTCTCCCTCTCTCAGCTGGAGTTACTACGCAGTACAAAACGTTCTCATTATCCAGTCGCCCCAAAGAGCAACGACTTATTTAATGAACAAAAAGGACAATCAGCATCGGCTCAAGAGCCAAACGGGGGAAGAGAGATTAGATGTGACAGAAAACGGAGGCGAGGAGTGTTTAAAAAAAAGGCTCGGCAGTCCTTCAAACCGAGATCAGCGAGGATGACGTCAAGGCAGAGGGCCTTAAAAAAAGGGGGGAAAAGCATGAATGAACTTTACCAGCCACATGACAGAGACCTCGCAGTCCTGCGGAGGAAAAAACGGCGCGCGATTAAGAGCTAGACTGCAATTTCCAATGACTTCGGCATGGAAATTACAGTCATTTCCACACGCAGGCCGGCGCGTAAATAAACACTTATGTAAGCAGACGAGTTCACTTTCGCTCGCCTACGGCATCTTCCGTCAGGCCTGCTGTCTGAGCGCCTTCGCCTTGATGCGGAGTCCGAAAATAACACTCCCGGGGTCAAAGCGTCCAAAAATAGGACAGAAACACACACAGTACACCGGGCCTTTGTGTTTAGGAACCAAACGCCTTTGTGTTTAGGATCACGCAGGCTGGAGGTACGGGTTTCTGAAGTCACACTGACCCCCTCTGAAGGTTCCGGATATTTTTAGGCGCCCGTCTTTCGTTCCGTTTTAATAATAGCAACGTCGGAGGACAAAAGGAGTCTCGAATTAGCCCGTTGCTCTTCTCTGACGTTTACCTGCAAGCAGGAAAAGTACAAAGTACGAAGTACGAAGTACAAAGATTTGCTGAGCTGTTTACAGCATTTACAGGAGTTTGGAGAACAAAATCCCAAGCATGTGCCTGCTGGAGCGGAGCGGTCCCGTCCCGATCCTTCCGAGCTTTCGCTACATTGGGCTCGAATGAAGTGGCCGGATGCAATCAGATCCCTGCAATGTTCCAGCCCTCCCGGAAAAATACAGGCTGTTACTGCATTAAAAGGGCCCCCTCTTGATAGTCTTTACTTAGGTCAAGTCATCAGTGGTGTGTCAAATTCAAAAGAAAATACCAAAATGAAAGAAAAAAATGGACTTACTTCTAGGACGTATAGTGTATATACATACAGAGCGTATATATATATATATATATATATATACGCTGTGTACTTACACAATATAAAATATACATATTGTATATGTATACACTACATATCCAAAAGTTTGTAGACTTGCGGCCCACAGCAGTTGCTATAGTTAACTCACTTATTAGGGCTTGACAAAATAAAAAGTTTGAAAATAGTTTAAAAACTTTGTCCATTTGCAAGTGGAACCACACCAGATCCGTCACTGTCAGGCTGGCGAGCTGCCACAGCACCCCCCCCCCCCCAAACCAGTCAGCCTCAAGAGCTTTCTGCAAAGTTGGCATTCAGTGTTGCCAACTTTGTGTCTGAAATCAGTCTCTGGTACAAAAGAACCTTGTCTTTGTGCTCCGATTGGTTTTCTTTTGTTTTCTTTTGTTTTCTCAGCCCATCTTCATCAGGGCATGAAGCTCAGTTACGACCTCCCTCAGAGAGCCAGGCCACATTTTGGTCAAGAGGGAGTCAAATGGAAGTCCAGCACTTTGTGCGAGACGCACAAAAGGGCCTGCTGGCCACGAGAGTCTGAACCCAGGCGCCAATTGTTCAGCCAAGTTCTTCTGCTGGTCATTAGATGGCGCTCCCAAGTCCAAAATGAACGGGTTCCTCAGCAGATCTCAAAACTGGCATTTCTAAATGGTTAAACATTACAAAACAGGCAAATGCTCTTGCTTTCTCAACACAGACCAACATAAAATGCTTCAGCACGGCTATCACATGCTTCCTAGCGATGCCGTATGTGCCATCATGACACTCAGCCAATGAGCTGATTAGCTTTCAGTAGCTGTAAAGCTAACGCCCGACTTGCCAAAACCTGTCTGCTGTCTGAAAGGAAATACCAGGAAATAAAAGGAAAACAGTAGATTCACATTTTTAGCCACAGAGGAATGAACAGGCCTATGGCAGCCTCAAGCATTTTGAAGTGAAAGTTTTTGGTGTACTGGGAAGAACTAGAAGTGACCAGGTTTGTCCCTGGTTACATTGTAGTCGAGAGAGAATGGATAGAAGATTGGATAACATTTTGGATCCAGTGAAAACATGGTGTTACAAGCAGAGTTTTAATCAGCTCTAAAATATAGGTATGAACTCAAATACAGCCCAAGAACTTTCAAATACAGCCCAAAAACAAGTCCGACCTGACAAGCAGTACCTTGTTTTGAGTCTTAGGCTGAGCCAAGCCCAACAAAATTCTGTTCACAACTGACCCAACTTTATAACCCGAAGTGCCTAGCAATGGCGGTAGTTACATCGTCTCAAATTTAGTTATCATAATAATTATAATTAGTAGTTTTAGTAATAAAAGAAACACTTGCTGCCCATCTAAAATATTTTATATATATATATATAGTCCTTCATTAAATTAAATCAATTAAATCAGGAGCTTCACAAATACAAACAACAGCTGGAGATATTATATATATATTATATATATATACTGTAGCTACTTGTCAGCCTTATAGTTTCGGTCCAAAAAAAAACGAACGTCTCAACTGCTAAAAAGTATCCAAGTTAAGGTAGGAACGTGTTTAGAAGGTGTTTAGCAGGACAGCGGCACATAAAGACATTGCCTTGCCAAATCGCCGAGCGCTGTGCAGTAAGTCATCCGGCCGAGCACATGCCGCTGCCGCCACTGCCAGAGTCCACTCCACTCCATCACGGGAGACTGGTTATCTCCAGCGTCTCCAGTGTCCTTCCCCAGGGTGCGCCAGCCCGCGCCAACCCTCATCACTTACACCCCTGTTTCACGGGCCATTTCCCGGCCATAAATAATCAATCGGCGAGGCTGCCCACACCGCTCCTGCCGCATTTATTACATCTGGTAATCACAGTGAAAGCATGCCGATCACCCCAACGCTACGTTGCGGTCAACAATTATGCTCTGGCCGCCTTCTCTGGACAGAGCTTGAAGTTTAGCAGTGCTGGGGGTGGTAAAGGACATGTGACCAATACACAACACGAAACATGCCACCATCTTAACCTTCCTGGTTAGTTGGTGTTACCACAAAGTCTCCTGCAGGACAAAAAAACATAATATGTGGCTTGTGAAAAAGTTATTAAAATTGATGTTTGTGGTGAATCAACATTACTGAATTATAAAGCCATTACGAAGTCAGATTCAGCAGTCTGAACATTCTCCACAAGAGGGAGCCATTAGAGCTCAAATTTCTTTGTGCATCATTGAAAAGAGGAAAGGATTTCAGTATTGCAAAAATGTAAATATGAATTTCATTTACATGAAGTATTTGCATTTCAATATTTGCTGTTATGAGTGATGATGATTTGAGTAATCGTCCAAATATTTGTTAAATTACTTGATTACTAATACAACTGATTGTGAAATCCCAAACCAAAAATATAAATTTTTTTTGGTTTGGGAAAATGTGGAAAATTTAATGTAACCTGCTCGGTACTATGCAATTACATTTAAACAGAGGACAAAAACGATGGGACATCTAGTTGATAGCAGCAATGAAGGGGCCAAGCATCATAGGGCCACAAGGCAGACAATGAATCAGAACAATCCCTGAACCGAAGGACTAGTTCACAGAGGTAGCTTTTTTTTTAAAAAATCTGAATCTATTTTACTCCAAAACAATGGATCTACTTTACTTCAAAACAATCTATCGATAGCCAGTGATTCAGAGAAATAAGAATCATAACTCTAGGACATAAGAGAACTTATAAGCAAAAATGTACTCTGAAATTGCTACAGGGAATGATAAATTTGACCCCAAATTTAGTGCCTGGGTACCTTGGACTGGGCTCTGTGAGGGTGCCAGATTCTACCAAAATCCGACTACACCCTACCATTGAAAATCACTGAAAAACAACAATACTAAGATGAACAAAAAATGAAATGCTCAGCACGGAAGGTTCCTAATTTCCCAACTTGGCCGAACTTCATGACACTTGTTGAGTACCCAATATTCCCTCTAGCAATAAAGTTTAGTGTGACTCTAACCAAAATAAAGTTTAGTGTGACTCTAACCAAGCACTTATGGCATACGGCTCACTTTCTGTTTTCGTGTCTTTGCCTTCAAATTTAACTGGATGACAACAGCCATTTCGCTTGGGCTAGCAAAATACTTTAAATAACTTTTGGTCAGAACCCTCAGTAAATGATATCTACCAAATTTGGAGGTCGCAGGATCAACGGACTAGAACTCATTCACAAAACTAGGTTTTTTTCAAAACATTCAAAATGGCAGAAAATCCAATATGTCTGACCTTAATGGCAATGGGTCTATTCAATACAAGACAAGCCAAAGAAAAAATATCACAACTCTAGGACAAATAGTTCAATTATTATAAGGTATGTTGAATTTTGCTACAGAGAGGGATGTATTGACCCCAAATTTGATGCCGTAATATTTTGAACTACCCTCTTTCAGGATGCCAGATTTTATCCAAATCCACCAAAGGGTTTTGCGGGCTGTCATAGACTCCTAAGGCAAAAACGTATCATATACATTTCCAACAATGCACCTTCAGTGCTTCGCCCCTAATAAGCTGAGATCTACAAACAAAAAACAGTGAGAACTGCATCCCAACCACATGCCCTCACCCTACTAATAAGAACCAATGTCTCTGCAAAGTTGCCATGGGAGACGTACCACTGCTGTATTGGATGATGTCCATTTAAGACTGAGATAAATTAGCCTCAATATCCAAGCAACCGTGATCTGCACCCTGGACATGTGCGGGAACCACACAGTGGGAGATTCAGTGTAATTATAGTCCCATAAATGGGCCCAGGGCAGCATTCCTCGGCTATAGATTTCAGCAGTGCATGTAGAAAAGTGTCATCTCCTTCTTCAGCCACTTAGTATGTTCACAACAAGGTCCAGAGCTTTAAACAGGGTCTCAGAAACACTCATTAGCCCGAGGCCTGATAGCCATAGCCAGCTGAAGAAGAACAACACCAACAAAATAAGCTCGCTGACAAATTTCCTGGGCCTGGTGGATAATCCAGAATGGACCAATTACCAAGTTTATGTTTCTATACCATGTACATCCAAGCCAAGAAGCACTACGAAGTGAGTGTAGACACCAAACAGACTGACAATGATTATTAATAACTGAATAATAAGCCTCCAGGTTAACACACTGACTCTAAGTAACAGGACCGTTTAAACAAGCTGTCACCATCGGCCTCCAAACCTTTCCATTCGTGGCACCTTTCAGAATCAAGTCAGTGATTTTTTTTCCCTACTCCAGAATCAAACAACCACAGAGACGTGACGAGGCGAGGCCTACTGCCTCCTTCCTTCACGCATGATGCATAAAACCAATCAGTCTCGCTCCACAAGTCGCCACAGTGAGGCTGTGCCCCATCCAGACTGTACTGGAACTGGTGACAGTAAGATTTATTCGTTCTGGGCATGCCATGCCACAAACTTTAGTTATTATCCATTTCTCATTCATTTCAATCCTGCAGTAACCTTCTGATGCTCTCTGGACCTGCTGAAGTCGCTGTAGCTACTGACCCAATACCAAACAGTCAGCTGCTATGAATCTGTGATGGACCCATGATGGGCTGATGACTTTATGGACCATCTGAACTGTTAGACAGCCCACCAGAAACCACACCAGCGAGACTAGAGTCGTGAAGTCCAACCAGAAACCACACCAGCGAGACTAGAGTCGTAATGTCCAACCATAAACCACACCAGTGAGACTAGAGTCGTGAAGTCCAACCAGAAACCACACCAGTGAGACTAGAGTCGTAATGTCCAACCATAAACCACACCAGTGAGACTAGAGTCGTGAAGTCCAACCAGAAACCACACCAGCGAGACTAGAGTCGTGAAGGCCAACTAGAAATCACACCAGCGAGACTAGAGTCGTGAAGTCCAACCAGAAACCACACCAGCGAGGCTAGAGTCGTGAAGTCCAAGCAGAAACCACACCAGCGAGGCTAGAGTCGTGAAGTCCAACCAGAAACCACACCAGCGAGACTAGAGTCGTGAAGTCCAACTAGAAACCACACCAGCGAGACTAGAGTCGTGAAGTCCAACCAGAAACCACATCAGCAAGGCTAGAGTCGTGAAGTCCAACCAGAAACAACATCAGCAAGACAAGAGTCGTGACGACCAACTAGAAACCACATCAGCAAGACGAGAGTCGTGACGACAAACCAGAAACCACATCAGCAAGGCTAGAGTCATGAAGTCCAACCAGAAACAACATCAGCAAGACGAGAGTCGTGACGACAAACTAGAAACCGCATCAGCAAGGCTAAAGTTGTGACAACCAACCGGAAACCACACCAGCAAGGCTGTTTGTGATGCAATTCTTAAGTGTAATAACACAATGATTATCAAAACAGCACTATATACAAAAAATAACACAAACAATCTTTATAGTCTTTATAGGCCTGAACATGTGACCATCTGTCATACGAGAACACACCACAGCAAACAGTGTGAACACTGTCTGAAATTCTTTCTCAGTATTTAACCCATTCACCAAGTGAAGCAGAGGGCAGCCAGAAGCAGTCCTGCGATTCGAACCAACAACCTTCTGATCATAGGGTCAACTCCCTAACCACTAGGCCCCCAGCCTACATTCCACCACTAAAAGTCCAGTCTTCTAAGATACGGGCCCTTTAAATGGAGTCAGAGCGCTGAAGCGCACCCCATCATAACCGTTGGCGTAACATCCATGTTGTGACCCCTTCTGTCGCGTCTGCAGCTGTAAATAAGGCCCGTCATTAAGCTGCTCCGGCACGTCCCGCTGCTCTGCCTCGAGATTTGTGGCCTAGCAATCAATCACCGGCTCGCCGCTGAAATGAGCTTTTAATTGCAGGAGGTCCCGTCCAGCAACGCCAGCCCAGGTCCCCCATGCGCAAAAAAAGAGAGTTTGGTCCTCATGTGCAAACCCGTAGGGAGGACCGTGGCACCTGGCTGGCCCCGTGCCAGGCGCGGGCCGATCGAGGAACAGGCCGCAAGGATCCGCTAAGCTCAGCACTGCTGGGACCACGGGACCATCGACTGGTCCTTACTTACTGAGGTTCAGACATCGAGCTCAAAGGAACCCCCCCGCTGCACCAAATCAGGGGTCAGTCATTTCCACAGAAAACATCAAAACACACTTCTAATGTCTCTCTCTCTCTCTCTCTCTCGCTCTCTCTCCACACATACACACACACAAACACACACACACACACACACACACACACACACACACACACACACATATATATATATGGATGGGAGAGAGGGAAAAGGAGAGAAAGAGAGAGAGGAGAATAGAATAAAGGAGAGACAGAGTAAAGCAGATAGAGTGGGAGAGAGAGATAGAAAGAAAAGGAATATGTGAGAAACAGAGTAAATGAGAGATACAGTAAAAGAGAAAGAAAGGAGTGAGAGAGGGTAAAGGAGAAATGAGAGAGAGAGCGAAATAAGAGGGGAGAAAGAGAGAGAATAAAGAAGAGAGAGAGTGAGAGAGAGAGAGAGAGAGACACTAAATCGCTGTTATCCCTAATAGCAGGATCCATCCTTCAGGTCAGAGTGTGTAACGCAGTGGTGTCAGTGATGTGTGCGATTACTGTCCAGTAACACGACACACTCCGAGTGAGTGGCGGCGGGACAGACCCGCCTCTCACACCTGAACCCCCCCCCCCCGAGTCAGAGGCAGCACAGACAGCAGCTCGAGTCAGACCTCTGCCCCCCAACAGCAACACCCAGCGGCTCCTCCAGCCCCACACAAACAAACAAACAAACAGGTGAGTCGGCGAAACAGCAGGTAAATAAACGAATGGACAGATGGCCATAAATAAGCAACCAAATAATAAAATAAACAGAGGAGCAGTGAAATGAATGGGTAAGTAGGTGAATCTATAAAACATGGAAATAAAAAGATAAATAGCCAGCAGTGAAACAAGCGCATAAGTAAACACATGTATAAATAAATTAACGAATAAATAAACACACAGACAAACAGTGAAATGAGTGAATAAGGAAATGAATGTATAAACAGAGATTAACAGGTTTGTAAAGGACCTGAACAGGTTTTTTCTTCCTGCTCTGCTCTAAAGTTCCCTCAGGATGAAGAAGCAACAAATACAAATCAGCCTCAAACACGCACACACACACACACACACACACACACACACACTCCACTCTCTATCACACACACACACACACACACTCTGCTCTCTCTCTCTCTCTCTCTCACACACACAAACACACACACACAAACACACACACACAAACACATACAATCCTCTCTCTCACACTCACACCCACACATACATGCACACTCCTCTCATACACACACTCTTTCTCATACACTCCTTTCATAGAACACACACACAGACTCCTCTAACTGCACACACACAAACACACTCCGCTCTCACACATACATAAACACACACAAACACACCCCGCTCTCACACACATACATAAACACACACACAAACACACTCCGCTCTCACACACATACATAAACACACACACACACACTCCTCTCTCACACACATACATAAACACACACAAAAACACCCCCCTCTCACACACACACATAAACA
>JBBIGA010020414.1:0-14532 GCA_037576975.1 Alestes dentex | reverse complement strand
CACTGGTTTATCTGTGTTATCTTGCGTTGGACACTGGTTTATCTGTGTTATCTTGCGTTGGACACTGGTTTATCTGTATTATCTTACGTTGGATACTGGTTTATCTGTGTTATCTTGCGTTGGACACTGGTTTGTCTGTGTTATCTTGCGTTGGACACTGGTTTATCTGTTCTATCTTGTGTTAGACACTGGTTTATCTGTGTTATCTTGTGTTGGACGCTGGTTTATCTGTGTTATCTTGTGTTAGACACTGGTTTATCTGTGCTGTCTTGCGTTGGACACTGGTTTATCTGTGTTATCTTACGTTGGACACTGGTTTATCTGTATATGTTTTTCTCTGATTATGCCTATTATTTGTCTATTTATCATCATTATCGGTGTTATAAATGGACTATAGACTGTATGAACTGTCTACATTTAAAATGAGCATTTTTTTGGCAGCATATCAAGAATCAGTGTACTCTGCTGTCAATTTGCACTACTCTAGCATTTTTCAACAAGGCAGTATAAATCAGAACATCTGCGGCTGCGATCCGGAGCTGATCAAAACAGGATTTCAGGCCCCTTCCGAGGAACTTCCATGTCTGGTCCACCTCGGTCATGCATCCAACAGAGCCCGTCTCCAGGATATTGAATGTGTGCAGCCCTGGGCGCATAGTTATTACGTCATGCGTTATTTGTTTGTTGGGGCGTCTGGTGCCTAGTCTACCGAGGTGTAGCCTGGAGCTTTGTTAGCAGGGATACCTGACAACATGGCCACCTGTCTTACATCTACGTTAAGTATGTCTCATTTAGGAGTTCATTGTCCGCATTGTGTGATTGGTTGTCTATGTATGTCCCTGAGTATAAAGCCAAGCAGATCCGGAAGATCAATGCGTGGTCGCCCAGCTCTAACAGCAAGCAACTGCTTGGGATTGTGAAACTTTACTCTGTGTTTGTAATCTACGCCTGTGTTCCAGTGACAGCCTCTGGACTCCTGCTGATCCGGCTAAACTCCAAGTGCCACTTGGAGGACTCCTATGCTGAAGCCATGCAGCATGCTTCTGTCTCAGTGACTGTCTGCTCTGTGTTCCTTCTCTCTGTCTCTACAGGCGTAAATGATATGAAGCCGTCCCCACTAGTGGCTAAAGATAGTGGGACTACTGGACTGGTCTTTGCAGCTAGCAGGTCAGCGTACTACTCATAACTTGGCGAGGTGGCTGAGTCCTCCCTCCCTTGAGCTTGGGTTCCCTTTTGGAGAGAAGGTCCTCTGGGAACAGCCCTGTATTAGTACTGCTTGAAGTTTATGTTCACTTGGAGCCCAGCGAGCTCCACCCCATGCATTGTGTTCGTTAAAACCCCTTTTACACAAAAGCGGATTCCTGCACTTGTGTCCATCTAGCATGCCCGACATTACAGCAACAGCAAGTTCACATTTATACAATTTTTTTTGAACATGTACCAACAGAAACATTTTTCTTTTGTCACGGAGCAGCAGAAGCAGTCAATATGTTCAGTAGCAAGTGTTCCTGTTAAAGTGAGGTGAAGCAGTAAAAGGAACTTTCAAATGAAGAATATTTTTTCCAAAAAATGTTAACGCTTGATAAAATAATTGTCGGCATTAATTACACGCAATAATGTGTTAATATATATATATATGTATACATCTAGGTGTTTTACAGTGTGAGCTGTGTGTTTTCAGGGAGGTGTTGAAGGTGGTGTTTACAGTGTGATCTGTGGGTCCTCACGGGGGCGCTGTAGGTGGTTTACAGTGTGAACTGTGTTGCTTTCGTCCATGAAAATTATGACTAACTATTGTCGTCAATGAACATTTACCACATGAGAAAAACGAGACAGGACGCAACGTAAATGCTGGTCATGTGACGATAACTATAACGAAATATATCATGTAACATTGTTGATGAATAAGAACGAGACTAAATGTGGTTTGCAAAATAAAAACTACGCTAAAATGTCTCCATTTTTGTTGACTAAAACGAGACGAGACATTTTTCCTGTACGATAGGGAGCGGAGAAAAAAAGGTATTGGGACAATCAACCTTAGAGTGAATTAAATCTATCTAGAGTGGCCAAAAATACTGGGATGCCGGGCCATTAAAGTGCCAGGGAGAGAGAAATCTCACACACACACACACACACACTCAGAGTCACACACACACCCACACCCACACCCACACACACACACACACAGCTTTTTGATAATCAGCCTTTCCCATATCCATGCAAAAAAGGCTGATCCTAAATTGTTCTGATTTGGTTGTGTAGATTATATTCTAACATGTTTGGTTGGCAAAATAAATGTCGTAAATTCAAATCAGAGTGTCTTCCGCGTCTGGAATGGATGTACAGTATTCTTGAGTCTATAAGTCTATAAGGTAACAATAGTATAATAATAACCTTTTTGAATTGTGAAACAGGTTTGACTGAAAGAACATTTTGATGTTGTCTATTCTACTAGGTACTTATACTATATTGACTGGGTTAAATAGAATTGCATTACTAAAAAAAAGAGACTAAAATACAACTTTCATTGACTAAAACTAGACGAAAATAGTCATGGATAATTCTGACTCAAATAAGACTAAAATGCTGAGACTTTTAGTCAACTGACAACTGAGACTAAAAAGAGTATGGACGTGACTAAGACAGCTTGACGCAAAGACTAGTCTAAAACGAAAATTAAGACAGGCCGTCAAAACACACTTGGCTGTGTGTCACCACGTCTTCATGATCATCCTTAGATCTGGGGCTACTGGCTATTTTTAATGATTACTTTTAAGATTCGCAACTATTCAGAAATGGAGCTAAAATGACTGGCATTCAAAAAGTATTTACTGTGAATTCCATTTCTTAGCCGAGTTTAATCTATATCCATAAAACCAGTGACTGTAAGGTGAATGGTGACTTTCTTACTGGAGGTTGTGAGACTGCAGTAGCTTGCAGTGGTCCAGCAGGTCCGTCAGATGAGCCACAAACCACCAGTTGTTGAGGGCAATGCTGGAGATCAGACCCAAACGTTCACGTTATCAGTGCTGTAGAGAGACAGGCCGAGTGTGCTGGGCTTATAGACTGAGACCTGCTTACCTGCAGTCCTTGATGACCTGATGGAGGTCAAATTCAAAAGCAGCCAGTAGAATACTGTCCAGAGGCTCAGGGGCGCTCCGCGAGTCCAGGAACATGTCCATACTCGACTAAAGCACAAAAAACACACAGATCACATTTTGACTTTTAAAAGGAGACCAAGGTGTGCAAAGGCACCTTTTAAGATGGGGAATGCAAGTCCTGGAGGTACATGCACAGACCCTGGAATAAGGTACCTGGAAGAATGAGGGATTCACTGAATCTGGAACGAGAAACCTGAAGGAATAACGGACACACTGACGCGAGAACAAGAGACCTAAAAGAATAAGGGACACACTGACTCTGGAATAAGGAACCTGGAGCAATAGGGGACACACTGACTCTGGAACAGGGGACGTACTGACTCTGAAATAAGGGACGCACTGACTTTAGAAAAAGGGATGTATTGACTCTGGAATATCATTAGTTTTAAAATAAAAATTAGTATTATAATCAAATTATTACACAGTTTCAGCATTTTATTATAATAAAAATGTCTAAACTGTTTTTGAAGAAAGTAAACTATGTACAAATATTTGCAATCACAAGGATATCTGTTCTGTCCACCTCCACACTCACAAACCTAATTGGGCTTCTCACACCGTGTGTTCTTTCCACAGGTTTTCAAGTTATTTATACTTTTAAAGTACACAATTTAGAAAAATCACCATAATTTAAGTTCTGATTACTGTAAAGTCTGCATTTTTAAAAAGTTTGTGATCTCTGATTCTACACGATGTATGATTATGAAACAAAGGTTACTGTGAGGCCTGAGGCTCCACTGTTGACCAGAAACACGGAACCTCCAAATGAAGACATACTTTTGCACAAGATAATGTTTTACCAGCATTGCACTTGCGACACCTTGTTCGGGTGCTGAGGGTTAATAGTGTATTCTAGTCTGACTATATTTGGATATTTGGATGTGGGTGTCTGACAGTACCTGGGCATAATAATGTAGCTCAGACGGTTTGACTGTTGGGTGGAAGAAGAGCAGTCGGCTGACCAAGAAATGGTACCAAGTGCCCAGCAGGTCTTTATGCTCCAACATTGTATCCTCATCACCAACCAGGATCTGAATGGTGGAAGAATAAAAGGATGAATGTGATGAGTGAGTGAAAAAGGAATGGTCAAAACAAGTCCTTCATGATGTAATTACAGTACTGCGCAAACGTTTTGAGCCACCCTTCATTCCTATTTTGCTACTAAAGAGTCAGACTTTCGTGTGTTTTTAACGTAGTCTTGAGGAACTGTTCTCCAGGATTCCTGAAGGACTTTCAAAATCTCTAATTTTCAGTCCAGTCCCTGAACTGGACTGATCCTGAATTTTTCGTTTGTTCAGTCACACAGTGACCTCCCTATTAATCATTCTGAGTGTTTGGAACACCTTTATCAAGCCACCTTGTATCTTTAGGCACTTTGCAGCCTGTTGCAGTAAAACATTTGTTCCCATTTCTTTCATTTAATCTACGTAATATGCCAAAGATAAGACCGTATGACAGGAATAAAATAGCATTTTTTGCACCAACAACATGATTCAAAGCAAAATATAAAGAAATGTCGAGTGGCTCAAGACTGCTGCATAGCACTGTATGTAATTATGTGTAGAGATTGACTGATATGGGTTTTTCTATGGCTGATGCCGATGCAGAGGCTAATATTTTCGAAATTGGGGTCAGCTGATGCAGGTTATTTTTTTGTTTTTAATTTGGTCATTTTCCCCACCAGTTCGTAAAATATGAAAATTCTACAAAAATTCTCAACTTAAACATTTATTGAACACTTTTTTCACATTTATTAAATATAAAATATTTATTAAATATAAAAGATTAAATAAGAAAATATTTTATGTTGCTTGGCAGAGTTTCAAAGATAAATGGTCATATTGTAGTGATTGCAAAATATAACTTCACACAGCCTGCTATGCAACGACTACACAAGCCACTAGCAAAGCCTGACCCAGGGGTGTTTTAATGAGGAGAGCGCACTGCACTAAAACGTGTGTATATTTTTCAAGATACTTTGACAAATTGTTCTATTTTCCACTTTCACATGCAAAAGATAGTTTCAATTGTTGTTAAGTGTAACCATGCATTTAAGCGTTTCGTTTTCTTCAACATCGTCCTGAGCAACTCTGTCTTTAAGCACGATGTGTGTGAGTGAGAGAGAGAGTGTGAGAGAGTGAGAGAGAGATATGACAACTTACCTAATCAATACAGGCTTTAATAATTTTGCCCAGTGGCTGATGGTTTCCATATTTAATGCTCGCTAACTGTAGGCTACAGCGTTAACGGTATAATAACTGTAGGCCGTAGAGGGGGCGTGTCACGCGTGTCAAGACATGAAGGCTACTGTGTTAGCAGTAAGCTGTAGAGTGGGCGTGTCACGTGTGTCAAGACACGTGGGCTACAGCGTTACAGCGTTTGTTTTCGTGTCGATGAGCTAAACCAGGCCAGCCCAGAACATGGCCAGATCGACTGCCTTTTGATTGGCCTCAGGTGCTCCATAGTTTGTATGGCACTGCAGTCGCAGTGGTCATTGTCGGAAAAGCCCCACTTCTTACGGTTTTACCCTGCATCTGCCTAAACCTGCCCAAATTCAGTGCATTCCAGGTTGTCCAAGAGGGATCCGCAAGAGGGATCTGGGCATCCATTAGAGGGAACTTCTCAGCCCACAGCTCTAGTCTTGCTGTAGGTGGGTCCTTTTTGATGGGCGTCGAGTGATTAAGGAAACTGCGGTGACTCTTGAGACGTGAAGGAGGGGGGCTGTGACCATAGAGAGGGTGTCTGCTGTCCTCAGACTGCTTTAACCTTTCAACTGCACATGCTACCTCACGCCTTACGCCGGGTGGAGCGATTCCTGCCAGGGAGTAAAGCTTGCCCAGAGGAGTCAGTTTTAGGGTGCCCATAACGATTCGACATGATGCGTTAAGAGCCGTATCCACATACCCAGCTTGAGCTGATCGTGCCCAGATTGGGCTTATTCACCTGCTGAGTAGGCAAGAGCTAGACAGCTTATTCGGAGAATGTGGGGGCTGGCTCTCCAGCAGGTGGTAGTAAGGCATGTCAGGATGCTGTTACAGGCACCAACTTTACATTTCAACTTGCAGTGGATCTCTTTATACATGACAGATCTATCCAAGGTGACAGGTACTTGGGATGGTCGTTATGTGCTATATCCACACCATGCCAGTTAATGTGCAGACCATTACCTGCCTCCCGGTTCTGAAGGTGAAAGACGCAGGATTCTGTCTTAGCAGAATTTGGCCTCAACGAGTTGGCTTCGTAGTAGCAGCTGAGGCCTTCTAATGCGGTGGACAGGTGAAATTAAATATCTGCATAGTTCTTCGCTTGGTGGGTGAGCGCGAGATCGTCGGCATAGAGGAACCAAGTGGTATCTGGGTGATGAGGTTGGTTGTCGGTGTATATATTAAACAAAATCAGAGCCAGAACGCTACCTTGTGGCAAGCCTTTTCTCTGTGTGCGCCACCTGCTTTTCTTTGAGTTGAGGTAAACTTGGAACCGGCGGTTTCGTAGCATTTAGCTCAAGACGCTGACGAACTGTTGGTCTTTAGTAAAAGCGGCGACTTTCCACAATAGTCCCTTTATGTTGTGTATGCTGCAGTAAGATCAATAAAAACAGCACCGGTTACCAGGCCACTCTCATACCCATCCTCTATATGTTGTGTTAAGTTGAGGACTTGGCCACAACACAATTTCCCAGGGTGGAAGCTTAATCTGATGACAGGGAGGGGTCTGTTTGGTTTGTGAGCCAGTTAAGGAGAAGGCGTTCTAGCAGTTTGTATGTGTGGCAGAGTAGAGAAATTGGTCGGAAACTCTTGGGGTCATTCGGGGTCTTTCCAGGCTTGAGGAATTCAACATACATGGGCTACAACCTTTGCTTTCCTCCATTTTTTTTTTTGGTATTTTTGCGTTCTTGACGCAGGTGTTATAAAGCTGTAGCACCCATGAAATCACCACTGGGCCCAAGTTTTTCAGTTGCTCTACTGTGATGTCGTCCACACCAGCAGCTTTACCGGGTTTTAGTTTGCCTATTGCTCAAATTATTTCTGTGAGGTTAAAAGGCTCACTCATGGTGCACTTGTTGTTCCTCTGTATCTCTGGGGAATGAGCAGGGAGCCGCGGCAGTTTGTTTGGAGGCTTTCCGTTGAGGAGAAGTTGGTGGGCTACTTGGTTAGCGGTGATTGGACCAGATTGGGCGGCCTCTGGTGGATCATAAGTCAGCTTTCTCAGTGTTCCCAAAGCTTTCTTGCAACTGTGAGTTATATCTATGCTTTCCACCAACTTCATGGACTTCTCTTGGCGAGCCTCACTTAATAGTGCCATAAGCTCTTCACCAGCAGCTAGTGTTGATTCGGAGAATGGGTCATTTGAGTACTTGACTTCATAGCCGGTCAGTCTCTGACTGGTAGGTCGTGATAATCCTGGGACGTAAGATGTTCGGCAGCCTCGAGGAACATACTGGCGAGGTGTAGTCCAGATAACATTGACAAATTCTTCATAGTTCTCAGGGGACGGTTCTATTTCTAGCAATTTTTCATCTACTTTTGCTGCATATTGCTCCCAGTCAGCTTCGGCGAAGTTGAAACGGTGCCTGAAGGGTACTATAGTTGGCTTGACGGCGGCCAGAACAGTGCACATAATTGGTCTGTGTTGGGTGCTGGGCATTGGTTGACATACAGACTATATGGAATTTTGACCAATGTTAGAGCTCACGAAAATTAAGTTTGGGTTGTAACCACGGTTCCAACGTCGGCTTTTGAAAGAAATGGGAAGTTTGAAATTATGGATGAGTGTTAAGTCGTAATGGTCGGTCCAGCTTTCAACTGCTTCGCCACTCTCATTCATGGTGGTGTACCCCTAGTTGATGCTGTGGCTATTAAAGTCACCTACGGTTATTTTACACTCATGTATGTTGAATTCCTTTGTAGGCAGGAAGTCAAATGTTTGACCAGGTGGGCTGTAAATAGAGGTGACTGAACAGGATCCGGTCTCTATACTAATTATTTCAGTGCCGTTAGGTGTTACAAAGGTTGAAACGGAATTTATAAATAGGTCAGATTGCGTGAAAATTGCACTGCCGTACTGAGTGCGGTATTTCTGCAACTAATTTTATTCCCGGCACGGAGGGATGAAGATGATCCGGGCCTCTGTGGGTCTCCTGCATGCAGAGGACGTGACATTTTGTCTCTTGACATACCTTTGAGAGGAGATCTGCTTTATCGGAAGAAGAACCCTCTAGGTTGATGGTAATGGTAGTCAAGGCGGGCTCTGTTAAAAGCTGTTTTAAGGGAAGCCCCGAAAAGGACTGTTGGGGTTGGGTCTGGTTTGCCATCGTGTTGAAAAGATTGGTCAGCTGGACTCTGTGTAACCGAGTGCCAGTAGTTACCAGGGTGCGCTGGGTGTTTTTGATATCTGCGTGCCAATTCAGTAACTCCACTCAGGGAGGCTCCTTTCATGCACCGGTAAGCTAAGACATGTAGGCTACAGAGTTAGCGGTAAGCTAAGACATGTAGGCTACAGAGTTAGCAGTAAGCTAAGACATGTAGGCTACAGTGTTAGCGGTAAGCTAACTGTAGGCGTACTGTGTTAGCAGTAAGCTAACTGTAGGTGTACCGTGTTAGCGGTAAGCTAACTGTAGGCTGTAGAGGGGGTGTGTCATACGTGTTCCACAGCAGCAATACAGGGCTGCCCATAAATGGGTATGTCTATTAATCGGTCTTAATATGCACTAACATCGGCCGATGCTGATTATGTAAAAATGGCCAAATGTCGGCCCGATCGATATTTGGTCGACCTCTAATCATGTGATTACATCGTTGTAATTAAACAGAATGACAATGGCTGTAATACCCACATGTATTTTGTGTTTCATCTGAAGCCTCTTTCAGACAAGCAGCTTTGAGCTGTATGTCCGAATCAGTCAGACTGGACACTTTAATCTGCCAGATGCATGATACAAAAGGCCATGTAATGTCTAAACAAGCCAATTTACAAACCTTTGCTTGGATTTGTGAAACTCCATCAGCAGCTCCTGATTTAATTAAATGAAGTATCATCTCAGTTGAACCAGGTATTTCAAGTATTTGATGAGAACTACAGTGTAATACTGGGCTTCCATGGGAAGCAAACACAAAAACATAATCACTATTTATTAATATTACTTGTATATATTATACTATTAGCCTTTAAAAGCATAAATGAGCTAAATAGGTTTTAAATGACATTCTTGTGTTTGCACAGTGCTGTACATGTATAAATGGGCAACTCTGGACAATGTCCGGAAACTGCCTGCAGTTCACATGAGAAATGGCTTAAAAATGTCTGTAAGGGTACATTAGAATTGCAGTTGTCCATAGAGGTGGCCAGAGTTTAGAAAGTGGTTTCTCACTTTACAGATGGTCTCTAGGTGATGGTTGCTGGCAAAGGACTGGTCTTGGAGACAGCGGTCACACTCCTCATGCCAGTGCCTCCACTTCACATCGAACTCTGTGAGGGTCTGAGTGCCACCGGGCTGCAGTAAACACACACACCCACACACATTTTATTCAAGTCACATTCTCTGTATGCTTCCTCTGCAGCTGATTGAACCCACGGTTGAGCTTCAGATTTCTGACTCACAAGAACTGTGGGGTGTACACTACCAGACAAAGGTTTCTGCACACCACAGGTTTTATAACTTATCCATTTACTTAATAAACTGCAGATTTTGTTAAACATTGGGGAGTTGTTGAGTGAAAAAACAAAAATGTCAAACAAGTTTTCCTTATAAGATGAAAGAATCCGTTAACGGTGTATGTCTGACATCCTATTAACTGGTTATGTGGCGATATAGAGTCAAATTCTAGACTGTCCTTTAAATTCATTTGTTTACTGTTTCATCTTTTAACAGCATGTTAAACATTTAACACTTGTCTGGTGATCCACTTTATAACTATATTAGGTGGCTTTCTGTAGGTCAGAAAAAATGTGACGGGGTAATACACATACATGGCAGATGTAAATTAGTAAGAAAATCTCAGTGTGCTTAGGATGGTTTCATGCACACTGTTTAAAGGGGACATATTATGCAAAACTCACTTTTTGCATCTTTTTGTATTTCCATTTGGATCTCTACTGCTCCTATAAATACTCCAAGCGTGAAAAAAACATCCATCCGTTTTCTGTGAATCAATTGAAAGATTTTGGTGTCAGGAATCTTATGCTTCTATGAGTCGTTTCGACGGCTGCCTTATTCTGACGTCAGAATAAGGAAATTTGCATAGAGCCACCCCACATCTGTCGAGCCCCCGCCCACTAGATTAGTTGAAGATCTGCCATTTTTGTCTGCTGGTTTTACGAGCACGCATAAGACGAAAAGCGCTATGGCTACAGGCAAAGGCAAGTCACACATGAAGTGTTGTGTTGTTGGCTGCAAAGAACAACAAAAATTCAAACATATAGGGCTGGATAGCGCCTCTGTTTTCTGCCATTTTCACGTGTGTTAAACGCGCAGCGTAAGCATGGGATGGGTGAGGCAGGGCCAGCAACAGTTTATTTGCATAAAAGTGACAGAGCCCTTAAACGGCTCATTTTGAAAGGGACTGAAACTGTCAAGAATGGTAGGCTTGTGAGGCTCAAAGCTCACCTTTAAGGATTTCTTCATGTCCCAAGGACTGGATTTTCTGTGTGACTGAGACGTGGTTGAATGTTGGTGAGACCAGTGCCTTCACCAAACTTTTACCTGATGACTGTTGCCATTTTAACACCCCGCAGGCGTCGGGCCGAGGAGGAGGAATAGCCACTGTTTTTAAGCGACACTATAAAATGTAAGCAGCTATCCCTGTCATCCTCCTTCACCAGCTTTGAACTGAGTTTATTCAAGCTGGGCTGTATGCACAGTGTTGTGTGCCGTGGTCTATCGGCCTCCTAAATATAATAAGTAAGGATGCACCGAAAATTCGTCCACCGAAATGGCAAAAAATGCATTTTCGGTTTCTGCCGGAATTTTTTTTTTACGCGACCGAAACAGTGATGACGCAATGATGACGCAGATCACGCAACCACAGCCTGCACACGCCAGATTGGATTAGTCAGCATGTCTGCTGTGTGGGCGCATTTCTATATTTCTAAGAAAGACACGCGGAAAGCCGTTTGTCTCAATGTCGGGATTAATTTATCATATAAAATCAAAACATCCCGATCGGGATGCAGAGTATGAAGCACAGAAGAGGCCCTTCGAGCGCCTCCGCTAGGAGGGCAGCTGGTAGCTTATTGGTTAGAGCGTTCGCCCTGCGATCAGGCAGTTGTGGGTTCGATTCCTGCTAGGCACCTCTGCTCCCCGGCTGCCTCACTTGGTGAATGGGTTAAATGCAGAGGGAGAACTTCGTATTGTTCACACTGTGTGTTCACGTGTGACAGAATGGTCACTTTATGTCTGTGTTTTTGAAAAGGCAAGAACATTTTCCAGTGATTACAGTTAATATATGTTAGTCTTTGTTTTAACATACTATTTTGTTATAGGTCTACAGAGAATGTTGTTATATCTTTCACCAGTTTTTAAAGCACTTGTTCTGAATGTAATTTGTTCATGCACTTCACTCAGAATATTAAAATGCACTTGAATTCACTAGTTCTGAGAGAAGATATTTAATTGTATAATATTTCAGCCATCTTGCTTTTAGGCTATTCATGAGTGGGGCCAAGTAAAATATTTTACTTCAAATTTTATTTTATATTGTGCATTGTCTGAATGCTAAATAAATATTTTCATAATTTAACAGATTTATTCTTTTAGTAATTTAATAGTAATCATTTCTTTCGGTTTTCGGCCAAGTGTTTCCTCATTTTCGGTTTCAGTCCATCCCTAATAATAAGGACTTTTTAAATGACTTTTCTTTGCTGAAATTATGCTGAGATATGACTGTGTCCTCGTTGGGGATTTTAATGTTCATGTGTGTTGTCCTGATAAGCCAACGGCAAGGGACTTTTTAAACCTTACTGGCTTTTTAATCTAGTGCAGTCTGTATCTGGACCCACACAGGAGTGGGGACACACACTTGATCTTGTTTTATCATTTGGTCTGCCCGTTTTTTCACCTAGAGTGAAAGCATTTGTGATGCTGTGCTTTCAGACCATATGCCTGTATTTTTTGAGGTTGCTCTTGTCGGTGGTAAAGTTAAATCTGCTGCTGCCGCACGGCGCTGTTGTTGTATCATTAACCCTTCCAATGCTGCTCGGTTCTCGAGTGCTTTTAATCACACCTGCGTCACCCCCGAGTCTGTACACAATACAGAGCTTAGCGTAGCTCATGGTCTCATTCCACCTGCAAATCTGTTTTAGACATCGTGGCTCCATTAAAAACCAGGCAGCCTAAAACTAAATTTGAGCCCTCGGTAAATGACATGACTTGCGATGTCAGACGTGACTGCCGTAGGGCGGAGCGCAAGTGGACAAAGGACAAACTACAGGTGTCTTTTCAAATGTTAAGGGACTCCTGGCGTCGTTATCAGACAACTGTGAGGGATGCTAAAAGAAAACATCTGTCTTGATATCATTATGTCCAACTGCTACAATCCTCATGTTTTACTGACACTGTTCTAAATGCCCCACAGAATGTCTGTATAGAGGCTTACACTGCTGCCTGTGAAAACTTCCTTAAATCTTTTATTAACAAAGTCTCTTCTACTAGGGCTCTAATTTCCCCTCCTGCATATGACCCCTCAATCTCTGTCCCCTGCTCTGCGTATTTTGATCATTTTGAGCCTGTGACAATGTCTTTTTTTAAAAAGGATATTATTGGTCATTTGAAGCCCTCTGGCTCCCCTAATGACACTATTCCTCCTAAATTATTTAAGGAAGTGTTCCCTACTGTAGGACCATCTGTCACAACAGTCATAAACACTAGTCTGTCCACAGGTGTAGTCCCTGGATATTTTAAACATGCAGTAGTGCAACCTGTGATTAAAAAAATTGGTCTGGATCCTGCTGTTCCTACAAATTTCAGGCCAATTTCCAAACTGCCTTTTATTTCAAAAATCCTCAAGAAGACTAATGGCCTTTCTGGAAGAGCACAACATTCTCGAGGTTTTCCAATCCGGTTTTAAAACTGTGCACAGCACTGAACCAGCGCTTTTAAGAGTTTTTAATGATTTTTTTTTTTAGCTACTGACTCCGGTGACTGCGTCATTCTTGTGCTTTTAGATTGAACTGCTGCATGTCTTGAGCAGTGGCTGGGCATCAGGGGCACTGTACTTGAGTGAGTCAGATCGTACTTCGCAGATCGGACCTTCTTTGTCAGCCTTGGCGACCCTGTATCCTCTGCTGCTCCTCTTGTGTGTGGTGTCCTGCAGGGTTCAGTTCTTGGCCCTCTTCTGTTCTCTCTGTATTTGCTCCCCCTCGGATCCATACTTAGAAAGCATTGCATTTCTTTTCACTGCTATGCAGATGACACTCAGATTTATGTGCCCCTTAACCCTCTGGCCCTCCTGTGGACCATTTGTGTCCACTTCACTCGCTTTTTTTGACCGTTTATCAATGCATATGGGATGAAATTTCCCAATTTTGGCCAACTGAAATCCATGAAAACTACATTTCTAAATTCCTTTACATGGTTAAATCATACAATTTAGGTTAAAATACTAAACTCTATTCTAAACTCAACACTTGAGAAATAGTTTTTAGTGTTTTCTACCAGATTATATCATTTATCCATTTTTGGCCAAGCGAGCAATTTTATATAATAATCTTAGTTTCCAATAGGGGAGTTTGATGGCTTACTGCACTCCAATGGAGCAAATGAATGACACAATTTTGACATAGGTGTGATCTTAAGGACGTCAGATAATGGTTTGCGTTCAGTTACATATTTCAGATTTGTTCCATTTTTGGCCCCAGTAGCATTGAGAATGGCCATTTTTGAGGTTGTTAATGCATATGGCTGTGTTAATGCATATGGAATAAAAGTTCTCATGGGTATGGAGGTTTTTCAGATCTTTTCATTTTTAACTTTAACTCATTAAATATATAAATAATATGCTCCATACATCCAATTGTAACACTCGACTCGTGGCCACTTTTGGCCAATTGAAACCCATGAAAAATACATTTTTTAATTCCTTGTTATTTACACTGTTAAATCATACAATTTAGGTTAAAATTAGGGATGTGACATTTTGGCAAAAACACTATTCGAAAGAAAGTCCAGGCCGTTATAGTTCACGACCAATAGCCTCCCCATAGTCAGTTAGATGCCAGCCCGATAGATCCGCTCTGACGTTGGCCCTGCGCTGCACGATAAAGTTCAGTTCTCTTCTTGTTATTTTGGAGTAGCCTATGTGCTAAGTAGGCCTAGTCTACCGTGCCTGTAGGGAGTTTGACTGTTAGCGACACCTTCAGGCTGAATTAATGCGTT
>JBBIGA010020404.1:0-14532 GCA_037576975.1 Alestes dentex | reverse complement strand
TGCTCTGCGTTACACACACTGGCCAGCAAAACAAAAATCAATCCCACTGAAGAGAGAGAGAGAGAGAGAGAGAGCAGGGATAAAGAAAAAAACGAGGCTAAGAAATAGAGAGAAAGAGAGAGGGGAAAAGAGAGAGAGACAGAGAGAGAGAGGGTGAGAGAGGATAAGGAAAAATAGAGCTAAGAAACAAAGAGAGAGAAGAGAGAGAGAGAGAGAGAGAGAGAGAGAGAGAGAGAGAGAGAGAGAGAGAGAGGGCGAGAGACCTGCTAGAGCAACAAGCCGGAGGAGGGTAAATGTATTCAGCAGTGGGAAATATTGGACTGCGTAAGACACAATTGAAGATAAATAAGGCACAGGGGCATGACTTTAAAATAGTGTATTAAAGGAGTGCCTGGGGGGATTGAAATCATTGCCTGTGAACCCAATCCTGAAGCTAAATTACAGAGGGGGGTCGGCATGATTTCACGCTTCACTAACTTATTTTCCCCAACACTTTTTCTTCGCTCCACTCTGTTGGGTTTCTTTTCTGCTCTTGCAAAGCCCTCGGGACATACGTGTTAAAGAGTAGACGCCGAGGGTGAATATTAGCTTACCTTTTACTGCTGTTTTCACTTAAACACATAGTGCGCTCAGTGTTACTGCACAGCGCTCCCAGAGAATTATTCAGGCCTGCAGGAAGGAGGGAGATCCAATGTTCATTAGTTGGTCAAAGAAGGGAGAATATTCATCCATACTTTGACTATAAATCAGACTTCAGCTTTAGTTCTTTACACAGAGAGATTGAGAGAGAGAGAGAGGAGGGAGGAAGTAATTCATGGCAAGAGGATGAAAAGGATATTCTGTGATATAAGACTAAATCAAATGAGCAGGCGAACACTCCTGCAGCATTTAACTGATGTCACTGTCAAAGCTCCTCAGATTGTAACCTACTGCTACCAGAATCACTTAACTAAAATTGGACAGTGCTCAGTGTGTACTTTGCTGTTCTTATGAATTTCATCTATGAATGCAAAACAATTAAATATGCTGGGCTGTTAGCTTCTATGTAGTATATCTGAGGCAAAAAAATGCCGCATGAACTAAATCTAATATTTGGTAAAAAAAAAATATACATTAAACAATATATAAAGGAGATCTGGGAGGGCTATCAAACAATTAGTTACAACTTTTGTCTATAACTTCTAGGTTGTTTGTGATATAAATGTCCAATTTTGTGTATGTTTCTCTGCCTTTTGCCTGATGACCACTGTGATAGGCTCCAGCAAAAATGGTCAACGATAACGGATGGATGGATGGGTGGATGGATGCAGATAACAGATGGATGGATGGATGCAGATAACAGATGGATGGATGGATGGATGGATGGATGGATGCAGATGATGTAGGATGAAACTTTGAACTGGAAATTAAGGTTTACCATACTTGAGAGGATGGGAGTGGGCCTATTGTTCTTCAGTCATTCATTTTTTAAACATGTATATTTATACCATGTTTGTTTGAAAGCAGCAAATATTTCACACATTAAATGAAGCCAGATCTACCACATCAGTCAGCAAATGGAACCCCCATTAATAACTAAATGAGGTACAATCCAAGTGTGAAATTTACTTTCGTCCCTCAAGATTGTATTTTGGTAAATAAACACCTCACTGTTTCACACAAAGTCTCTTCTTCTGTCAGCTCAGGAGGTGGGTCTACACAACAAAATCGGCGTATTTCTGATTTGTGAAACTGGAGATGTTACAACATACCCCATGTTATAACCCTTCGTACATGCTAGAATTTATTGGTTAACCACAGTGTTCAAAAAGGCCACTTTTCAAAACTCATTTTATATTGCCCTAGTGAAAGAACTGCTCAGGCCCAGAGCTCTTCTGGATAATAATATCAAACCAACACATTCTCAGACTTTTAGCAGTTTCACAAAGCAGGATTTCTCAGTTAACCACAGGGTTGCTGCAACACGCACGGACACCAAGTGCCTGAGGGGGCGCTAAAACAGCCTAATGATCAATTTGGTTTCATCAATATTGCACCTCACCATCCCAAAGGGCAAGCAGCGGCACTGGTTAACCAGATGACTTAAAGTTAAAAGTCGAGCCTGATCCAGCAGAGCTAAGAGACATCATTTCTACTGGACAAACCAAATGGAGAAATCCAAATGTTGGTCCAAAGAAAGCCAACTTTACTGAGAAAAGCTGCTTTATTGAAGAAACCCATCAGTGCACACTGTCCTCAGTGCGTGGCGTCTTGTTGTGACAGTATAGGGCGCTGCTCTGTCCCCAGCAGGGAGGTGAATGGAGTGTGAGGGAGTGTGTCTGTCCACAGTCATCAATCATTAACCCTGCCCACCTCCCACACACTCACATGAGACCCCTCTCACTTCTCCTCCACAACCCCCCAAACATCACACACTCACTGGAGCGCAGCCACACCACGGAAGTCAACTCCAAAGACCCTCCATACACTCACAAATATACAAACACATGGGAGCTCAGGCAGAGCCAGTAGGGGGGTAGTCTGGAGGGGTTTGGCAGAATGAGGATGGGAATGGGTTGCTCTGCTAGCACACACTACCAAGGTTTGTTCCCTTTCGTGCAAGAGCATATCATTGACATGTTGGATACCTTTTATAAACAAAATGCTTGTTTAAAAACTGTATTTTCTGTACTTAGTTTGTCTTTGTATGAAGATCTGAAACCATGAAGTGTGAGAAATATACAATAAAAGAAGAAATCAGGCGGGGTAAATACTTTTTCACAGCACAGTGCAAAGCCAGGTATCAGAATCAGAAAACTTTATTGATCCCAGAGGAAACTGCTTGTGCTTCGACTGCGCAGAAACACAGAGACACAAGTCAAGTATCTCCAAAATGGTAACCTTACAGGAGAAGGCAAAATCATCCTTAAAACTGAATGCAATTAAATACAAGATTACATAATTTTATTAGTATGTTATGATATCTACTTTGCAACTCTCCGGGGGACCTGAGTGAGACCGCATGTCTGCAGGCTGTATGGCTGAGGAAAAGGCTGTGGCCTGTCTTTGCATTATCACATAGACACACACCAAAATCAGAATGAGAGTAAAATACACGAACCCTGCTAACCATAGCATGTCAACTGTAGATGATTTATCCTGTGCAAAAGCTTAGTAATCAATGAAGTGATATGTGCAAAAATTCAGAATCAAACAAAGATCTTGGAAGCGTTCAACAGCAAGGCTATAGACTATATATATACAGTTCTGGAAAAAAAATAAGAAACCACTGTCATTTATTTTTAAAGCAGCATCTCTATGAGTATGACAACCATTCCACCAGTGTCTGTTAAATTCCTACACAAGCACCTCATTCTGCTTCATGAGGTACTGATTAGTGATCACCTGAATCACATCTTATTTAATGAGGAAAAGTATAAAACACTGCTGTAATCAACACTCTCCTCTCACAGTGAGACCAGTTGGATGGTAAAACACTACTAGAAGTTCATCAAAGGTAATTATTGCCATTTTGTTTACGAGTGAACAAGAGATTTGTTTTCTTTGAATTATTCAGTTTCTGTAAACACTGCATCATTTCTCTTATTTTGATGTTTTGTCATTTCGTTTAAAATGATGCTTTGAAAAACAATATTTTTTATGTATTTATTTATCATTTTCAAATATTAAAGAATTATATTTTTATTGGGAAATGAGGAGAAATATTGTCAGCAGTCCTTAAAAACTAAGGCAAATCTGTTCAGTTCTATACTTGCACCAATAAAATAATAAAACCTGAGAAACTGAACATATATGTTTATATACATAGTAGATGATTGACAGAGGGACGAGGGCCAGTGCATTGGCTCGTTGACAGACTACTGTGTGTGTGTGTGTGTGTGTGTGTGTGTGCGTGTGTGTGTGGTTAGCCATCAGTCAGGTTAGCCCTAGAGTCGAGTAATCACACTGGACTAATCCTCTCCCAGACGGACAGGCCGTACAGAAGGCAGACACAGAGTGAAAATGCAGAAAATCGCTCTCCATCCCCTGTGATATCTGCAGGCCTGGGGCTGTGTGGATAAGATGATTGAGGTGGCACTGGAACGAGCGAGCAAGGGAAGGAGGAATGGGCGAGAAAGCGGGTGAGAGAGATATGAAATGAGTGGGGAGGGGGCACAACTTACTATGAGGAGAAGCGAGGAAGAAAGGGGGTGATGTGGAGATCATATACTGAGGTGGGATTGGTAGGATGAGAGAGAGAGAGAGAGAGAGAGAGACTGAAAGGATTACAGACTTAGGTTGCTAGACTGGTCTGTTAGTGATAAGGGAATTGGACGAAGGAATGGACATCTAATCCATCAGCTAAATTTCTGCCGCGCACAATTGTCACCTTTACACACAATTCATCCGCGTGAAAAATTTTTCCCCTTAGCTACCGCCTTTGATAATGAAATATTGTGTATGCTATTCATGACTAACTATATAATTGGCTGCAGTCTTAGAGCACTAATTACTGTTTGGAAGTTATTAGAAAGCGCAGTCGGAAGCCAGTGGGAGGCGGCTTGTCGAGATGGAAAACAACAAGTGTTTTTATGTTCGTTCGGCTGGATTTCATATAATACAAAAGCAACACCGAGTCTTATTTCTATGCTAATGTACTCTGAAAATGACATATAATTAAATTCATAGATAATCAAGCTTACACATATTTTCAGAGAAAACACAATTAAACATCCCCATCTGCTTATTCTAAGTGATACCGTCTCCCTCATAATTAATATTTTGTTTGTCATGCCCTCACACTTGCTGAATACCTCTTTGCATCTGGCATATTTTGTGACAGTGTGTGTGTGTGTGTGTGTGTGTGTATTTGTACGTCCATGTGTGTGTGTATCCAAACTCTAAATATACTTATTGAGTTTTTAGACCTCCAATAGCACGCACTGTAGCAAGGAAGCCTGATACTGCCCTAGTTATGCAGAAGTACTAAAACTGCATGTAAGGTTTCATATTTTTTCTTTCTTATATGTATATGTGCCCAGTGGATAAGCCTTCTCAAACTTTCAAGAGCTGTAGAAAGTCCATAGATTCCTTGCATGTTTAGTTGTGACTGGCCAGTTCCTCGGCTGTCAAATCCCTCAAAGATCTGAATGACCAACAACAGCCATGTTGTTTTTTTTGTTGTTTGTTTTATTACAGATATCAGCCTCACAGAACTTGATCCGTAAGAGTCCATAGTAGATGCAAGCAAAATAGAAAATTTTGTAACTACTTGCATGCTATAGCCTCCCCAGTTCTGCAGTTACACTATACAACGTTGGAGATCTGTCCCAAAACACTAATTGTTATAGTGCCACCATCAGGCCGATCCTGTGCTTCTGTAGGAGTATTCGGAGTGTCAGCTGAAGACAACAGACAGATCAGTCTTAAGCAAAGTGAACATAAACACAAAATTTTTTTTGAGCTTTAAGGCTACTTTAGGGACACTCATAATGTAAATTAAAAAAAATACATACACCATATACAATAGAATATACATTCAAATATATAAATACATTATCTGTTTTCAGTACACATTTCATTTTTTTAAATGTACTTTCCACTTTTACACTTACTTAGGACAATACTCAGCACTAGACTGATAAATTAATGTGATAAGACAATTATTTATCTCAGCAAAAATAAAATATGGTCAATTGCATTTAAATTCAATTTGCTTTGTAATTTCAATAGCAGCAAACTCAAAATCTACACCCTTGTGCATTGTAGACTAAAGCATGCTGCCACGATGGGCATAACGATGTTTATGGATTATTCCTATCCTACGTTTGTCCTGAAGTGTGAATACAGACACTATTTTATTAAAAGAGCGTTGTGCCTATTCTCATGGTCAACATGGTCACCTCACTCAGTAGTCTATTATTTTCCCTCATGTACAAAATACACACACATCATTTGTGAATGTTTATTTACTCTGAGAAGCTCCAGTGATGGCTATAGTAAAGTAAAGTGGTCCCTTATAGTCACACGCAAACACACCACAGCACACAATGTGAAATTCTTTCTCTGTATTTAACCCGTTCATCAAGTGAAGCAGGGGGCTTCCACCAATAAGGGGCGTCCGGGGAGCAGGACGGTATCTTGCTCAAGGGAACCCTCAGTGGTGTCACTTGCAGTCCTGGGATTTGAACCCACAACCTTATGGTCGCAGGGGGCAACTCCTTAACCACTAGGCCACCAGCTTCCCCATGCTGAGAACAGAACATCAAGCAATGTCCAATAAGCTGACAACGCAGATCAGAACACAGTTAAACCCAAATATGACTGAATTCTACTGTGGAGTTTGTTCTGAAATTAGGTACTGAATAGTGCTGACATCAGCTTGGTGTTTTTCAGTTACACAGCTTGACTGTATAAATGGACTAGAGTCCAAAAGACAGCGTTAAAAGTGAGCTCATTTTTCCAGTAATTGAGCAGTATATATTCATCTGTTTGTTCATCTGTTCGTTCATTTGTTCGTGTAACAGGTCATACTTAGGTGAGGAGTGAGTATTACCTTTGAATTGAGGCATTTTAGGAATTACCCTTTTTTTTTTTTTACTTATTTTATACAAAATGATCTTTTTAAGTACAACACTAGTTATATTAGTCTACACACTAAAACAGCAGCCACTGCCCAAAACACACAGCACATTAGCGCCTTGTTCTCCCTGATATTAATGTACAGAAATGATCACCTTCCTCAAACTTTTGTTTAGGTCTAGCAAGTTCACCTCTTTGCCTGTATTTTGCACCGTTTGGAAAACAAGCGTGCCGAATTGCAGATCTATTAAGGCAAACATGCAAAACAGACGGCGTGTGCTATTCTGTTTGGTGCAGTCCTCCGTAGCAGATCGGTTCGAACATTCTTTTCTGGGTATTATCAAGTTTGCAAGTGTTTTTACACCAAATCGGGGCCTTGACAGTTTCAGCAATGGAGCCAAGGATAAGGCCAGTCTCTCCAAACTGTCTGTGGACACTTTCTGCACGCTTTGGAGAGGGTGAAATGCGCTGTATCCTTCAGCCCCTCGAAAGAGAATGGGCTATTTCATACACGCATTCTCTCCTCTGAAGCCCTCATCAGCCCTGTTTACGGCAGCAGGCCCATGACACTCGGGCCCCCTGGAAGCCCAGGCGGTTGACAGACTTGGCGCTCAGAAAGGATAAAGCCAGCAGACCCCGCATCCCTTTTAATATCCTCTCCCTTTCAGCTGCTGTATTGGTGGAGAAATGAACTGTTTTAAATGTATAGTTTTGTCAGGTTGTGGGATGGGCTTTTCCAAAGAGCTTATCTGTGTCTGATTGTGGCTATATGAAAGCATTAGCCATGTATCCACAATGTGCATGCGTCAAAAAATGGTAAAATTTCAAACGCTTACCTACTGAGAATGCATTAAGGGAAGAGCGCGCCCACTATCATTTACATTCATATCAGTTTTGTAAATCTGCATCGCGTGCACATGCATTTTAGTGAGTGTGTGTCTGTGTGTGCCGAATGTATGTGCATGCATGAGTACGCTACTATAAAAGACCGGTGCAATGATATCTAAAACACCCAAATTACACATTTTTAAAACCGACTTCTTGTCTAATTAGGCGCTTTTTTTGCCTGAGTGCACATTCGCAATACATTCGCTTCCTCATTTCATCTGTTTTCCATGGGGAGATGACACACAGCAGTCTGAGAGGCAGAGACGCCATGGCAACGCCGGTTAGCACCACGCGAAGGACAGTACCGAGTTATTTCCATGCGACTTGGCAGACGCTATAGTTCACACTCTTTGTGAAAGCATGCACACGCTGGGAGAATGTAGAGGAACCGTCAGTGACATCGCTCCACCACGCATTCCTGACAGATACTAAATGCTTGGGGCGCACAACTGCAGAGTTACACACTCCGACAAACTTTCTGAGCATTTTCTACAGAGAGCCCTCTGTTCATTGGCTGAATTTAACATATTTGGAAACAAACGAACAAAATATGTGGTCTTAAACATTCATGTGACCAGGAATATTTGAACTCTTGCAAATGAGTCTACGTTATCTTTTCTTTGCATTTTGGTGAATTTTCAAGAATTGTTTTTCCCAATGAAGGACCGTCCTGGGGCACTCATGACTGGATTAGTCTAAATAATGAGTCTTATCTTGTATATTTGCAACTACCACAAAATGCTGCAGCCCGCTTATTAGCTGGTACGAATAAAGAGATAATTTTATTGCAGTTTTAGCATCCCGACATCAACCTTCAGTTCATTATAGAATCCAACAAGGTGGTTTTGATTGTTTTTTTTAAGTTTTAAATAATGCATGGTGTCCACATCTTAATTCTTTAGTTAGTGTGCTTGCTCAAACACACAGCAGCCTTTGCAGAGCAAGCACACTTTTGTTCTTCTTAAGTTTTATTATTATGAGCGTCTTTATTATTTTCCTTCCGTTCACCCGTTTTTTGGCACGCTACTGCTCCCAGAGCTTTCGAGATAGAGACACCGTTCCAACGTCAGGCCCGATCTGGAATAGCATGCTTGTTCACAGCGTTTTGATACGTCTTGTCGTTGGTTCGTTATTCCTGTTTTTCCGGCGAAAACTATTTGCAAAAGTATTGGCGCCCTAAATTTTCAGATAGTCCTGTTCAGACACGCTTCATCCGAAACCCACCAAACTTCATGTTAGCTATGCTAATGCTAATGCCATGCAAATGTTATGCTAATGTTAATGTTACGCTAATGCTATACTATGATAACGTTAATTCTGTGCTAATGCTAATGCTATGTAATGCTAAGTTAATGCTAATGCTATGTTAATGCTAATGCTCAAACTACGCTAATGCTATGTTAATGCTAGGCTAATGTTAATGCTAGGTTAATGCTAATGCTATGCTTATGCTAATGCTATGTTAATGTTATACTAATGCTATGCTAATGATAACATCAACACTATCACTGATGAGAATGCTAACGCTAATGCTGTGTTCTGCATTTGAGCAAGCACACTTTGTATTTTCTCTGCAGAAATGCAGTCTAGTTTAATGCTAATGTTAATGCTAATGCTAACACTAGAAATAAGAAAAGCACCCAAATAATTTCTGTAAATGCATACCCAGACGCGGAGAGCACATCCAGATCCTAATTAAGACTGCAAAGGTCTTTGGACGTGGTTTAATCCCCTGATTTATAGAGGACAGGGGGCTGTGTGTATTTGTGCAAGAAAGATCAGTGTATTTCATGTTGTACTGTTTGTTCTTGTTTATTTGACATGTAATGAACATGATCTACTAAAGCCTAAAATGAATAGGTCCTGGATTTGATTCATGCCTGGGATGGGGTCTTTTCTGTAGGGAGCTGAAACATTCACCTCATGTCAGGGAGGTTTTCCAATAGGGAGCTCCAGTTTCCACAGTCCATACTCACGTTTGTCAGGTGAACTGGAGATGTTACCTCAGGTGTGAATGTGTGTGTCTGTCCTGTGATGGACTGATGACCTGTCCAGGGTGTTTCTCCCCCTGTGACCCTGTGGATAGTCTCCTCAGAAAACAAGTGTCCATATTTCGTTTATTTATTTTTTTTAGAATAATATTTGTACATACTGTTTTACATTTTCCTCCACGTATTTTATACATTTTAGCATAAAAATATAATGATGATTAGATCAATAAAAATGATCCAAATTTACATGGAATTAAATCTCATTAATATAAGAGTCTTAAAGGGTTTTTTGTTTGTTTGTTTGTTTGTTTTTTTTTTCCAAAGCTACCATAAAGTTACATGGCCAAACTTTCTGAATGTCTTTTTTTAGTCTGCTGCTCTGCTTTGAGTACACATTTGACATATTTGCCTATAATTCAAAACAAAAACATACATTCAGTCTAATGAAACTCTCAATTTGAGTGAATATTGCAGAATAAAATTTGTGTCCCAGTGCGAGATCACCCTGGGACTGTCTAACTTCAGGTTTAAGCACGACACTTTCTCTTCATTTGAATCCATCATTCAGCAGAGCTAAACAGGAGTATTTGATGATGCTCTGAAATCTTGCTTTAATACTATAAGCAAACTTGGCCTGAGTTTTGAAGTCTCCAACATTTGCACACTAAATCAGCAGTTTCATCTTTTTTTAAAAAGGCACGAAAAGATTCGACTGCATCAAACAAAGCGTTTGCTTCCAACCGAGCCTTTTAGATGAGAGACATCGACTCGTCCTCTACCTTTCTGTCTCGGAGTGGTGATGAGCTGCTATAGGAGATGAAAGCTCTTCCAGCTTTCCTTTGAATTAGAACCACTCTTTGAAGTGATTTGTGTTTGTTTGTAATGGAAACTACATTCTACAAATACAAACACCATTTGAAATGAAATCCCACTGGACCCACTGTCTTCCTTTGTCCTCCAAACTAGCTTTCAGATCCGTTTGTTCCTGTGAGACGTTCATGCATTTGAATGTGGTCCACTGATGTAGTCCGCAAAAATTCTCCAGTTCCTGTCTGCTCCCTCTGGACTGACCCTTTTGGCCAAAGGTGTTCAGGTAAATAGCAGGGGTGAAAATCACTGATGACTTTACAGTGATTTGATTAATCTATAATTCTTTGGCAGATTTTTCAATTCATCATGGAATGTCAATATTTTTTTCTGTCTTTATTCTGTTTATGATAAATAAAAATGTCAAGACTCATTACATGTCAACATGATCATTACCCAAAGTGAGACTGAGAAATTAAAACTTCTATGCTCAATCAGGACCATGGATGAATGTGAACAACTCCAAAGTAGAAGGCTTTTATCCATTTTCTAATTTCTTTTTAAGCTTTTATGACTTTGATTAAAGAGCTTAGGATTCTGGAGATAAAATTACGTTCAACTGGGAGTGATTACAATAACAGCAGTGGAAAGTGTGTTTGTGACGAACACAGGTAGAAGCTTGACCGTTTGCCAAAGTATAGTACCACGGCTACGTGGCTGTGATAGACAACAGATTTTGTTTCTCTCCTCATGCCGTGAGAACATGCACTCACTCATCGGTAACCACTGTTTGATATCAGTTGAGCCAGCAAAGCTTTGACCAAACTTGAGTATAACACTAACACAAAAAGTCATGAGGCTTTGTCAGTTTTCGAGAAACATGGACTCTCAAAATGACCCTGAGGAATCAGTTTCACTGTGACATTTCACCGTGAGAAAATAAGAGTGACGTACCTTATCTGGAGCGCTGTGAAATGTTACTTTGAGGTTAAAGAAATCCACCGGTGCTGGGCAGCAGGCAAAAATACTGTTTGGGGATAAGAAACAGCAGCATGCTAAAGCTAGCTTGTTTTAAATTCTACATTAAGTACTTAGGGACAGGGCCCTGAGCAGCAGTAGCTGTATAACCCTTCCCATTAAATCAAACAGCATTCTTCAGACATTTATTGAGATCAGATTCTCAGATTATGATCACATGTCTTAAAGCACATTCAGAGGTGGTCAGAGATGGATCTTGATCGCATTCAACACAAGTGCATTTTGTACATCTGCATGATTATGTAAGAGCTAGCGCTCACCAACAAGTGAGAGGATAAACAAAGGAAAGCTGGACAGAAGATATGTGAAGTTATTCAGAAACACAGCTGAAACCAACAAACACTTTACCAACTGTTAACCATGAGGGTGGATCTGTGATGATTTGTTGTCTTGTGGTCAGTGCTTAAGAAAATGTGGAGACGGGAGAGGGAAGAAGAGATCCTACAAAACATCAATAAATCCTGGTTACTAAAGTCCTACTCGTCCTCACAGGTATCACATCTCTTCTTGCCACATATTTAATATATCTACTGTCATTTTTCCATTTAAAAAATTACTTTGGAATGATTCTTATTTACTGTAACTCTTTAAGGCCTATGTCTTTATTTCTACCTTCCCTGTGTTCTCAAACCTCAAACAGAAATTGGTTATTTTCTCATATTCAGTCTAGTTTACATGAAAACAAATCAAACAAGCAATGTTAGATATTAAGGCATAAAAGTACAAGCTTTGTTGTAATTTTTCTTATCAAACTGAATTTCAAAATGAGTGGATACCTATAAACCGTTATGAATATTATTGTGATTACAATATATGACATTGTAATAAAGATAACATAAGTACAGATGAATTGCAACCCTCAGACAGATGTACCATGATGCATCAAAGTATTTTTACAGTCCTTGTTTCTGATATTTGTGCAGTTTTTGAGTTAAATGGCCAGTGAGTGGCAAGAAAGCCTCTCAGTGTGTTTGTTCCATAATATATCTTCATCAGTCATTTCAGCTCTGGCTTTGTTTGCCGCCGCGTGTTCCCGTCTTCCATCAGAAGTCACTGGCTATTTCCGTCGCACCCAAATTGGGGTGTTTTCACTTCAGTTCACAGAGATAATGTCTGTGAAGCACAGGTACACTTTTTGTAATCCTGCACTATTAGTAGTGAGTAGTGAGGAGTCCAGCTCAACCACCCAGGACCACCGCCTTTAACCCCTCCTCACACTAGCCCACACACACACTCACACTCAACACACTCACAGGCCCCGTTTCCAAACACCACACACACTCACCCTCAACACACTCACAGGCCCCGTTTCCAAAAACCACACACACTCACCCTCAACACACTCACAGGCCCTATTTCAGAATACCACACACACATTCACACTCAACACACCCACAGGCCCCGTTTCAGAACACCACACACACACACACACACTCATGCTCAACACACTCACAGGCCTAGTTTCAGAACACCACACACACTCACCCTCAACACACTTATAGGCCTAGTTTCATCACCATCACACACACACACACACACACACACACTCACCCTCAACACACTCACAGGCCCCGTTTCAGAACACCACACACACACACACACACACAAACACTCACCTTCAACACACTCACAGGCCCCGTTTCAGAACACCACACACTCACACTCACACGCCCCCATTCAGCCCAGTGGAAACTTGGTTCTTGAGATGCTTCAGTTTCTGTGAGCAGTTTCTCAGTGATGTATCATTATTCTCCCCCTTGTTTGTTTTTCATTCTTCCTCATTCTCTCTTCCTTTTTATTATTCTCTCTCTCGCTACATCTATCGCTCTTGTTCACTCTATTTTCATCTGACCGTTCTCTCTCTCTCTCTCTCTCTCTCTCTGTTTCTCACTCTGTCACTCACTCTCTCTCTCACTCTCTCTTTCCTACACTGCTCTACTCTTGCTTCCCTCTTTCTCACGCTACTCACCTTACTAACACTCCTACACCACAGATCTGACTGCAGACCCATACACACACACACACACACACAGTTAATAAAGGAAACCTGCTTTGTGGACTACCCAACTTGTCCTCTAACCATCTCTCTCTCCCTCTCTCACCCTCTGTGTTCTGTAAGGGTCTTCACTCTTATCATCCCACTGTCTCTCCTCCCTCTGGGGCTTCAGGATGAGAGGTAGTTTAAACACACACTGCTGTTTCCTCCCTGCACACCTTTTCTTCCTGCTACAGCCCTGCTGTCTCCATCACTTTAAACTCATACAGACCAGGGGTTAACAATCATTAACAAAGAATGAAAAACACACCATAAACAACAAAGCACAGTGCAGGACAGAAATAAACCAAAGGTTAATGAATAGCTTCTATGTAATAAACGTGACAATGACTGATTAGATGTGTCCAAGGGTTTGGAGAAGTATAAAGAAACTGCACAGAAAGTGCAAACACTGTATCAAATTCTTTATTGAAAATAGAAATGTGGAGTAAATGGTATCCACACTAGTCAAATACATAAAATAAAACAATAAGCCTGGTGGTAATCCTTGTAACTCAAGTCACTTTTTGCTTTTATTAAACAGTGGACAACCTAAAACAGTTTTCTTCGATAAGATTCAGTGTAGATTTAGAGCAACACACCGCACAAAAAGTGTTTTTATTGACTTAATAAAAGTGTTTTTATTAACACAGTAACAGGCTAATACAGAATTCAATCCAACCGGCAAACGAAATTTCTTTTTTTTTAAGAGTAAAAAAAAAATATTGGTTTGTTTTCATTTCGTTTATTAATATGCATCCAGTATGTTCATTTTCAAAAATATTAAAATATCATAATTTGACTAAATATTATGACTCCGAACTCTGAACTGGACTGTGTTTAAGTGAATCACTGTAATACAAAAAGTAAATATATTTTAAAAAGAATTTCAATCACACTTGCTTTTGGTCAGGTCTGCCTGTTAAACCCAGTGTCGGAAAAAGAGCGAGCAGCACCATTAGCCTGATTGTCACGCCACCAAATGGGGCTCGTGGGGAGGCCAGAACCTATACCGCCCCCACTCAATCACACCACCCTGAGGAGCAACCCAAACCTCCCAAGAATGCCAGGATGCAGCACTAAGATTAAAAGTCAAGGTTTATTAACAAGTCTTTTTCTAAAAATAATTAAAAGGCACTGAGCCCAAACTTCCTCTACAAGTAGCAGTCCAAGGGCTTCACGTGGCTGCCGGGGTAACGATTTGGGGTCCCA
>JBBIGA010020364.1:0-14534 GCA_037576975.1 Alestes dentex | reverse complement strand
ACACACACACACACACACACACACACACACACACACACACACACACACACATACACACACACACACACACACACACAGAGTAAACGTCTTGTACTGCAATTACCTGATGAGTCAGCAGCTTGATGCAACATACAGCACAATACTTTACACGGGCCAATCACAGCAGACGTGTGCATGTGGGGTTGGTGGCAGAGGCATAAATACTCAGAGTACTTCAGCTCTGAAATCACAACGCAGGGCTTTACTACCTTCTACTGGTCCAAGATGAGTCACTACTGTTACTTCCTGACTTTCTCTCTTCTCGCAGTCATTCTCAATGGCTTGACTCAAGGTGAGTGTGCCAAGATGGACTTTATTCAACGACTTAATGTCTAAATTTACTTAATGTTTCAGATACCAGACGTTTGTTTTTTTCATAGATATGACATACTATACTTCAGCAGCATGTTAATATAATGTTGTAGTAAGACTTATTTCAGTGTTACTTAAAGGGGAATTAAAACATTTTTTCATATTTGCATTGAAAAAGTATTGATGTGACAGTTTCTTGTAGGAAAACATGCTTATTTTTCTTTTGTGGTGGTGGTGACACAGACCAGGGGTATCGACATTTTCCCTGCAAATATAGCAAGCAAGTGTATTTATGTCACACATTACCATACACAGAGGTCATTCAGTGCACTTTACAGAGATAAAATTGTCCAATAGAGTATAAAGAGCAATTAAAAAAGAATACAAGTAAGATTTTAAATGAGTTAAACACATGTTTAAAAAATTGCAATGTAAAAGAATACTTGTACCACAAACCACAGGGTGTAGAGTTAATACACTCAAACTGGTGTTTGATTGTGTAACTGCTGGAAGTTTTTTGTTGATTTTTCCACTTCAAAGTTGAAGGTCACATCTGAGTAGACAGTCCCAAAGAGTAGACAGTTACCCTTATGGTAAGCTGCTGGTAGTTCATAGTTAACTTGTTTGAATGTTTTATGCACGTATTACAAATAGACAGAGCAGATAGGAGTGCAAGTTTCTCTAGAAGTCTAGACAACTCCCTTTAAGGACCTCTCTATCAGAAATGGGATTTAAGAAATATTTTAGGTGAAGATATTTTTAAAATTCTTAAAAACAATAACGCAGTCGTCAAGCTATTTGTAAACATATTTGTGAATATTTTCATGTAACATGAGGGAACTTTTAGAATCTCTGGGCTCTCCAGACATCTGGTCCCTATTATCACCACTGATGGTCAGATGTGTTTACTTGATTGTCAAGGTGAATATTTCCTGGCTTACAGTCTAGTCCCTAATACCAATCTATCAGTCTAGGCATTCCAAGGGATTTGAACTATTCAGTTAGACCACATTCCTAAGACTACTACACACTCACATACACACACACAGAGCACAGAAAACTGTTAACAGTGAAACCAGTCTGACCTGAATGCTTCTACTATGTTTGCTATGTTCATTTTCTGTACTTGTTTGCACCGTTAAGTGGCCCCCACAGTTTTGTTGTATGAGTAGCATCCTGCTGCAGTACAATGACAATAAAGGCATATCTTATCTATCATCTTATTTTACTTGGTGCTCGTTCCCTGCCCTGTGAGGTAACGGAGGAATGGATAAACTAAACCTATCAGTTGAAAGCACACTTCAAATGCAAGATACATTAGCCACAATTTACCAGAACATAGGCAATCCCAGAATTAAAACCTGGTTCCCCGTCCACTCGCTGTGTGCACAGTGATGTCACTCTTAAATCTGAGAGACCCTAACCACCACGACTCTACGCAAATACATTCATTATACATGGCATTTAACAGATGGGTTGAATTGTGTTTATCTGAGCATGGAAATATGCTGGATGCTACTCTGCAAGCCTGGAACTGAACACCCCTCTTCTAAAGGATTATGAAACACTTGGTGTATGAGATCACACAAATGCTGATGTCAGGGAAAAAAGAAAAAGATATGGGTCCTTAATCAACATTTTAGAAGCATATGCGTGATTTAAGAACTTCTAACACAGAATTTGAAAACTTGTGAGCTGAGTCATTTATCACTGGTCTGTTCCGGACTCCATCAACTTCCTGAACAGAAACCATATTAACCACCAGACTGTCACGTTTCGGCTGTGCCCGTCCAGGCAAGAGACGCAGACGGACACTTCCATCTTTCTCTTTTCTTTCTTTATTAAACGAACCAAAACCAGGCACGAGGGCCGATGCTCTTTACAGAAACAGAACTAAGGATGGAGACACAACAAAAGGGTATTGTAAGGGTCGACAGACAACTAAGACATCATACTACGGAACCTAAATACAAGAATGACTTTAGGGTCACACTCTGTCTGCTTATAGTGAAATTACCGAATGCTTATAGGCTGCACGATGTTTGTCACCATAGACTTTAGTGTGTTCTGCTGTAATTTGGCTCATGTAAAATTTCCCAAAAAATGACTTTTTTAATTGACTACAAATATCATAGAGCTCTTACTGAATGACTTACGTGAGAAAGTGGAAAAGCAGTGGACGAAACTGAATCTTCATTTTTCCAAACCAGTTCTCTATGCCCACAACTTCTTGTTTACGAATGTTTACGAGACTCGTGTTTGTTTTCTTCCTTACAGCAGAACCTCAGGTGGTCTATGTAGATCAGCTCAAGAGTCCAACTCACACTGCTGAGTACCAGTGTATAGCAGAGGCTAATCCTGAAAACTCAGAATACCGCTGGTACAGGTAAACACATATACATGTTCTCACATTAACAAATTTACATATTAGCATAAAATTGTGATATTAGCAAAAATCAGCTAATCACTTAACAGGAAACCTATTTAAAAGAAGATGCTTGTATCAAAATCTAATTTCTGCGTTGACCTCTGCTCTGCAAGTGTAGTGCTCTACCACTTAATATTATCACCACCTGGTCATTGAGCTGGTTTTACTAAGCTCAGTTTAGAGACATTCCCTTGAATGTAATAATTTTCCGTTGACCAACTACACAATGACCACTTTGTGAGTTCCATTTCCCCTAAACCTGTAGGTTTGCAGACTGTAGCCCATCTGTTCTGTTGTGACGCAAATTATGTATGGTCCCTTCTTTTCTATTCACCCTTCAGTTTCTGACCACTCAACCGCTTTTGGGCACTGGCATAGTAGTGTGTGTGTTGCTGGTATACATGTAAGAGTTGCTGGATTTCAAATATACCCAAAGAAGAACTAAGAGCTGCGCTATTATTAGAATGGACCACTAGAGTAAGCATCTTTAAAACTAAACGCTGAATCGAGTTTAAGGCTCCAGATATTGTAATCACCGGTAGTTTTCCCCTTAAATGGCCGGGACCCCCTGAGGATTCAGGACTTCGTTGCTAAGACCCAATTGCTGTTTGTAAAGAAATTTACAGAATCACAACTGTTTATGAAGAGTTTAACGCCTCTGAATGCAACTACAAAAGTCAAGTAACGCCAACATCACAAGACCACAAGAACAGACAGGACAAAGTGAGTGCAAAAGAAAAACACAAGAGCAACAGAGGTCGACAGTAATAAATATAGTAGCAGCAGGACAGAGAATGTGCAGTGTAATAAATAGAACGATATTTACAGAGGTAATTAATGTCGTTTAGGGGAGGGTGTCTAAGGGGAGGGGGTCTTACAGAGGTAAGTGAGTTATTCAGGGGAGGGTGTCTAAGTGGTGTGCATGTGGTGGGGTACAGTTTAAGTTCTGGTTTGGGAGTCTGATGACCCAAGGGAAGAAACTGTCCCCCTTCTCGCAGTGGAGCTACGGAGCCTTTTGCCAGATGGGAGGAGGGAGAAGAGAGTGTGTGAGGGGTGAGCGGGGTCATCCACAATGCTAGAGGCTTTGCAGATGCAGCGTGTAATGTAAATGTCTGTGACAGAGGGGAGAGAGACCTTGATGATCTTCTCAGCTGTCCTCACAATCCTCTGTCGGGTCGTCATAATTCCCATTTCAATCTGTGATCCAGCTACAGACAATGCTAAGGAGAGGGCTAAGCACTCAGTCTGGACGCCCGGCCACATGCGCCGTACATCCCCAGTGTACTTGAAGTGGCTGTGGCATGTGCATGTGTCGCTGCTCTAATGATGGCGCATCTTACAAGCGGTCTATTCCTGGGATCAGCATTAGGGACACATGATCGGAGGATCCGGGGTGTGGGTAGGGCTCAGCTTGGTATGCGCCAGTGATGTTTTTTGCTTGATTAAAATCTGTGGATAATATATGGTGCATGTAGCTAATCAGCATAGCTGTTTCTGGAACGCTGTCACTGAGCCATGTCCCGGTAGAAACAAAAACACAGCAGTCCTTGTGTTTTTGGCTAGTTCGCCAAAGTTGAATGTAGTTCAGTTTATTGTCCAGGGAGGAAACATTGGAGAGGAAGACGGACGGGATGGTTGGCCAGCTAGAGTTAGTATTTAGCTTAGTATGGTGCCCCGCTCACTTGCCGCACTTCTGCTTCCACCGCTTGCAATGTCACCAAAATGCAAAAAGTGTTGGACCAGAGAGGTCGCTGTGACCTAGCGTGCCGTCAAACCAAAATCACAAAAGGTGATTACATGAAATAGTCACACATGTTGCCTTATACCTGAGACACTTTTTGCAAGAATTTTGACAGAAGCTTTTAATGTATGTTTTAGACATCACTCACGGTGGAAAAGTACATACAAGTAAGGCCAAAAAGTGTAAACGTTTTTCTTTTCTGTTCTGTGTGTATGTGCTTTTATTTTCACAAGTCTGAGCACACCGGACTTGAGTATTAGTTGTTTCAGCTTAGTATTAGTTGTTTTCAGCTTAAAGTGATGTTTGAATTTGATTGGTTTGTGGAGTTTTGTGTTTTGTATTTAGTTCTAGTTCTGCTGGCCCTTAGTGTCAGTCCACCATCATTCTGGTTTCGTCTGTGCTCCTGCCTCCTTTGTTTAAGAGAAGCTTTATGTTTAGGCCATCGGGCCTGTTTCTTTTGTTAAATAAAACTTTAGAAAATGAGTGGAGTCTGCGTTTGCACCTGCTTTCTTTGTCAAGAGACAGAGACCTTGACAAAAAGTAACATTTAACTATTCAGATTTACTTTGAAGTGAGTTTGAAGTGAAAAAAAAGTAAGACATCGCACACAAACAGCAATTTTTTTAAAAAATGTAATAAAATTATATGTAACAAGCTGCCTTTACTTTGCTCTGAATTTATGTGACTTCTGTATAGAGAGCCTGCTATAGAGAGTCTGCCCCTGTGCCCCTATTCTTTATTCCTCATTTTTGTTTGACCTCAATTAGTCATGCATTTCTTATTTGTTTTGCTTTATTTAAGCCATATCTGTCTAGAGTCAGGTTCACCCTCATACTAACCCTCATATCCTGTTGGTCCCTCTTGGTGTTGTGTTTGTGTCTCCTGAGTTTTCCCTACAGATTCAACCTGTTTTGTCCTCTTGCTCTCTTGGAAACCTAAATGTCGCTGACGTCGTCCTTGCGTGTTAAGGACACTATCTGCTCTGCACACAGGCGAATTCATGCAGTTTTGCCTGTATTATCTCATTTCCGTAGTGGGAGCCTACGCTGGGAGATTGTCTTTACCCTGTTCCCTGTTATTTTTGAGTGAAATTATTACCCTTACAACTCCTACAAGCGCATCTTCCTTTCCTGCTTCACAACACCCCATAGGACAATTTAGTGCAAAATTTAGTTTAACATTTAAAATATGGTTTCAGTTTTAGTCATAAGTGTGTCATAGGCCCGTGAAGTTAGCTCACATACAGTATGCTGTAATCGGGCAGTTTCAGGGCCTCTATCCAAACTTCTTACTTTTTCTATAAACCCAAATGGACAATAGAAGCTCTAAACACAGACATCCCATCTGATAAATCTCTTGCCTTTCTCTAGAGGGGAATGGAATCCTCTTCCCGAGGGAGTGAGGGCAGAGGGAGATCGGCTTCACTTCCTGACATCAGCCTGTGAGCTCGATGGTTTGTATATCTGCAAGGCAGAGAACGAGCTTGGAGTAGCAACGGGTTCACTCTACCGGAAAACATGCAGACACACAGAACTTTAATGAAGGCAAGTCAAAAACAGACACTGTCAGAGGATATGCAAACTAAACTGCAAACACCTACTGATCTGTGAATAAGTGAAGTTGAAAATTCTGAGAAATGTCAGGAGAGACATTTAAAAAATGTCAGGGGTCTTTTATTTCAGTTATAGGATTTTATATTATAAGTGTTCATACTTCAACCACACCAACGACATCGGCACACGTTCACTTTTATTTTCCTGCTAAATGTATGTAAAAAGAAGTAAATGTAGATTAGTAAATTAATATATAGCGCTGTCTGCCCTGTAATGGACCTTTTGCCCTATGACTGCAGGGACAGACTCCAGCAAACCCTCTGACCCTGGATGAGGATCAACAGTTTAAATGATAGATATATGGATATATGGATGGATGGAAGTTAATAGGTGTGGTGAAATTTAGACTTAAAGTTTTTACATTTCTTTGTAAATCAACATCCACCAGCATGTTACTCAGAAAACAAGTTATGAGCTTTTGAAGTTGACCATCTCCAGTAACCTAAAAACACCACTTTCTAAGGTTGTTGTGGTTCTCAGGATTGAGGAGAGCATGGGTTAATGGCTTTAAAATGATCTTTGGTCGCATTTATGAGCCTTTTCAACATTTGCTAAACTCAGTTGGCTCAAGAGTTTGTTTATAAACTTCAAGTAATGTCGACCAGTGAACCTTTAAACATTGAGGTTTTTAGTATTTAAAAATAGTATTTAAGCTATTTTTAATGAGTTGTGCAGAGATGAGTCAGCTGAGTCATACATACACTTTGAGTTTCACTCACAAGTGGACTTTGAATAATAACTTCACGTCTGTCTTTAAAATAAACATTAGACATTAAAATCATGTTTTCAGCAAACTGAGTTTCAGAAACTACAGAAAAACTGAGTTTGACCTTATTTGACAACATCTTTACCTTTTTAGCTTTTCTGCAAAATAATCGTTCTGCTTCTCACAAACAGGTTTCTAATAATAATTATAATCTTTATTTGTATAGCACCTTTTATATAGAAATGCAGCTTAACATGCTTCACAGGCAATTAAAAGACAAAGGTGACTGAAAATGTTTGTATATATAAATACAAATACTTAAATATGAAAGCAAGAGAACAAAAAGGTAATAGCAATAATTGTTGTAAGACAAAGTAAAATATATAATGAAAATGGAAATGTAAATAGAGGTAAAACATAAATTAACTAATTGTGCGGTAATTTTCACAACAGAGCCACTGGACCTCACTGTAGGGGTCAAGCATATCTTTCTAGTAAAAAGTATGCTAACATTTACTGTAAAATTCCTGTACATTTTTATTGCACATAACAGGCAGTTCAGTCACCAGTAAAGTACTACAAATACACAGTATAGTACAGTTAGGCATTTTGCAGTAAATAAGTAATTACAAACTGTAATGTAGAAAGTGGCTTGTTATTGTAAAAATTGAAGGCCATTGTAATTTACTGTAAAACTACAACTGTTCACATTGTAGCTGTGGATAGACAGCTTATGCATGTTCCTCCACTGCCACTCTGTCACTTAATGAACATTTGGTAATAGCAACAACTGTTGTAATATAAAGTAAAATATGTAAATATGTAAAGGATGTAAACTGATGTAAAACAGAAATGAAATAACAGTGTGGTAATTTACACAACTCCTTAACATTCCTTTCAGCTGCTGTACAACCAGAGCGAGGTTTTGCAAACCATAAAGAAAACATGTCCCTCAGACTTAAATGAAGAGCTGTTAGCGAAGACTCTAATCTTTAGTCAGCAAGAGACTCCTTCTCTCTTTCAGACAAGTTTATCTTTGTCTTTGGTCTGCCACCAAAGTGATGCCAGACATGATACTCGTGTGTCTTGACAAAAATATTTATTTTGCCTCTCTTTCTAGATGTAGACATATTTACATGTTCAGTTTTCCATTATGAACAATATAATACAGTAAAAATGAAGTAATTCCTTCTTTTTACATGATGTTAAAAAAAAGTTAGTAACATATTATATAATGCATCGGTTCTTCTGTCATACAAGGAAACAACACTTAAAGCCACAGGCCATCTTATCGAAACACCGATCATTACTTATAGTAAGTTATCTTTACTTACCGTAGGACTGTCTGCTCAGTTTATCAGCCACCCTCTACCCTGGGGAACCTGCACGTGCCCAGAGGCACGGGTGTTTATGGAGCATCTCCTCAAACCAACATAATTTCTGTGAAATTTGAAGACTTGTGTGTATCGTTCAAATCATGACTTCATTATTTTTGAGCCAGTAATATTATAAAATCTATTAATTCATGTAATTTTTACACCTGCACTGAATGGTCATAGTACTCGGGCCACTTTGGTTCGTATGCTTGTAGTTTGGTTCCCACTGGCATACTTAACATAGACCCAAAAGATGGTAGAAAATTCATAGTATATAATATATTCATAATATAATAGTAATATATGAGTATAATAATTGTGGGTTTCGGTTTTACACACAAAGTGGGACATAATTACTAACACACAGTGTTGAGTGATTTCATGCTTTGGCCGAACCCAGAAAAGCTGCTTTATTGAAACAGCACTGATGCATTCAAATGGGTGTGTACACTGTATTTTATAAAGGCTTTGAACGTGCCTTGGCTTGTTTTTAAAACCTAAACTAGCCTATCTATTCTATGATCAGCCCTTCAGACCTCATGAAGAGATGATGAATCAAGCAATGGACAATATGTGCTTCCTATACAAACAAAAGCAGGTTGCTGGACAGAATCTGCTGGTTCATTCTAGCTTTGGCCAGTTTAGACGGCCTTTGTCCTACTTGTGTCCATACTTCAAAGTGATTCAAGATACGCCTGCTCTGGGGGTCTTGATATGCTTGTTTGGTCAAGAGTTCACATGGAAGCATCCTTACTTGTTCACTTGTCAATGGCACCAAAGTTTGTTTTAATCCAACCAAATCTGAGCACACCCCCCAGTGGCCCTTGATAATCAGAGGTCCATTAAATGAGGGCAGTTAAAAGACATCTATTAATTCACATGAAAAATCTGCATTATCAGAAAAAGTTGTTTTGTGTGTCTTTCTTGATGCACATTATTACTAATGCAAACTATCGCACCATGCCTGTGTCAATGCTTTGTTGAAAATGGCTTCTTGTGGTCCCTAGTGGTCTTTTGTAGTGGTGGTCCCTTTTTTCATGAACTGGGTAAGGGAAGGCTAAAAACTGTTCAACAGCAGATGGATCACGCTCAGTAATTTCAGCCAATCACTGTAAACCAACAGTGCAGCTATTTCTGATAAACTGGCCTATGAGGATTTCTTGAGTTTTTCATATCACTGCTGACTATATACTTTACAAGTACTTTCTAGCTCTAAATTTCACTAAAGCCTTCAGTGTAAGCTACTTGTTTTCAGAAATGTTTTGTTGTTGTTGTGAACATAAATTCACAAATAGTAAAATATTTATTTACGTATTTACATGTAAACCTTTAAATCATAAGTGTTACAACGATATCTAATTACTGTAAAGCAAATCCAGTTGTATCTGTTTATGTTTTTAGAGTCATGGCATTTACAAATATCTCTTTCCTTTTTTCTAGGAACTGATAACAAGAGCAAAACATCTCAGGAAGGAAAAAAAGTTTTGTCTGTGATAAATATTGCTGTGGCCTTCCTTGTGGATCACTGGGCTGACAAGGTGTGCTGACTGCCTGTGCTACATTACTGTTCTGTATAATTCCAGGCGTTCCCTGTTTACTGAGCATAAAGATTAATTGTACCATTGTGCAAACATTGCACATGTGAATTTAGAGGTTGATATAATGTGTAATCAGTTTCAGAAAATGCTATTGTCCCCAGAGTACATACAGTCTACATACAAAACAGATCATGGTTCACTTTTATATATACGTAAATAATATAGCCCCACTCAGTCATAGTGAAGTTTTAATTAATGAGGTAAAATACAGAGGAGGCAATCAAAACAAAGGTAATTTTTGTATATCAATCTTAAAGATAACAGTAACAGGAAACCACATGCTTAATCTTCAGGGATCATGAGAGGTTTAAACATGTAAATTATGACATTGGAACTCAGAGGAACGATAAATGACAAGAAAAATTGCTCACTTAGGTGGAAAGTGACTGAACATTTCAATATTGAGAAAGAATCAGAGAGGAAAGAGGAAACAACCAACAGAATTAAAATTGAAGGAAACCTTATTATAAACTTCATCCAAATATTTATTTCCTGATGGGAGTGGTCAGTTCCAGGATGAGAATGCACCCCATCCACAGGGAGGGTCACTCAGGGGTTTCATGAGTATTAAACTAATACAGGTGACCAGATCTCAACCAGATCTCAAATGTATTGTAATTTAAACCTCTGTGGGAGATTTTGAACTGACATGCTAGACAGCACTCTCCACCACCATCATCTAAACAAAAATCTTTTAGAAGAATGGTGCTCCATTCCTGTAGAATCCCTGTGACTGTTTCAGCACATTCACTTTATGTTGGTATTTCCTTTCATTTGTCACTTGTCGTATGCTGCACCGAGTAACAAGCTGAATTTACTTTCAAGTAGGAACTATTTAAACCAGTAAGAAAGAAAATCAGTGCTGACGTGCCACAAACTACTGCTTATTGTAATTCATTATTTTACTTTATTCTGTTTGTCTGTATAACTAGGTTGATTTTAATGTCTGTTATTTCAAAGTGTGCTGGTACAAGTTATGCAGTTGGTCAGAGTAACGTTGTCTGACAATCTCTAGGCAGTTAATCTCAGTGAAATCCTGTTCTCTGTCCCTTACTTCTCAGCACCCCCCCTCACCCACTCTAGGCCTTATTTATCAGATGTGCACATAATCAAAGACTATGTTCAGGAAACAGAGATGAAGGAGAATCTTTTTTATGTTTACCTTTTTTACTAGCGAAAAGTTAAAAAAAATGCAAAAGTATGAACACCCGTGGGCAAGTTACATGTTATGTTGCCCAAGTAGCATCCAGATCTGAAATTAAACAGGGGGAAATGTTGCCAGTTTTGAATAGAAGCTAAAATCTGCCTTGTTTTGCACTGCCATCAGTTAATAAGTGCCTCTACTTCTATCTTTGCAATACTTTTTCTGCTCCTTTTTCTTTTCCCCATTGTAATACTTCTATAAAACGTGTGCCTTAATGAAGTTTTCATAGCTTATTTATTTGATGAGTAATGTATTTGAAGAATGTTTTGCACAAGGTCATTTTTATTTTATTTTACGTCTTTGCCCAATGTGTTCAGCACATAAAGAGTAACTGGGCATTAAAATCTGTTGTATCCAGTCATAGCCTCTGTGATCTTCACTCGAACTTACGACTTAAACCTCTGCTTTCCATGGCATTAACAGTCTTGCTGACATCCATTTGTTTTTTTATTTACCTTGCACTTTTATTATTGCACAGTTCTTTGACCACTTTAAAGTGCACTTTAAAAGCATGTAATGAAATAAACCTACTGAAGTTGTTTTGATGCATTTTGTTTGTTTTTTTTTCTTAACCTCATTCTGCAGAAGTGAAACACTGCACACTGCATAGGGCACGCAACTCATTTCTCACCCGTCATGTGATTTGCAAGAAAAACCAGCGATTGCGTTTTACTGACACAAATGTGTTTAGTGTTTACGTTTAAGAACGCAATACTGAATAACCACAAGTCACACCCTCAACATACCAGAATCATGTCAGCACTGCAGGATGTGCTGCATACTGTTAGTAAACAGATGTTAAACTCTGATTTTCAAGTTCACACCAGCAGGAATGAGGCATAAAGGTTTATCTATCATCTAAATGGCATGAGGAAGAACCCTCAGGTGGAGACAGCACTTTCTTGGCCCATGTCTCTAAACTATCCCAAAAAGTGTTTGGAAATGGGCAGAATCAATTATGTACCCATTCAGGGCCTCTGGAGACTAACAGTGACTGTTACAGATGCAAAAAGAAACTTATATGGACATCATCTACTTATTGAACTTATGATGCTGAGTCTTAATCATTTTGTGTCTGTGTACAAGTTGAACATATTTGCTAGTTATTTTTTCCTGTTCTCCCCTAATGAAAACTGGCTTGTGTTCACCTTTGATTCTATCTGGGTCTGTCATTGTTAAAGGTTCTCCACAGGGTTTAATTCTACATGAAAACTAGGAAGTCTTTATAACAATGGAAGTGTGTTAAAGTGCTCAGGACGCTAAACCTCACCATGTCACAAAATCTCATCGATCCTTAAAGGAACACGACACTAAAATGTGTTAATAAGGCTTTTAGAATTACATGATTTTTATAATGCTGATATAATGCCACTAGTTCCCGTTCATTACCAATATCTGCATGAAGGACTACTGTCTGCTAGCTCAGACGGGATAACACCAAACTGCCGAGGAACTGCAGACCACACTCTGACTCTCATTTCAATGTCAGTGCGGTGTTTCACAGAAAGAACAGCACTGGAGCTCTGCCAGCAGCACTATATTGAAACTGACAGCTGTTTTCATCAGTCACACAAACAGACAGGACACAGCCAACAAGTCAAAAGCAGTTAGACTTTACTGACTGACTTATCACACAGGCATGTGTTTACTATATTAAGTCAGTCCTAGCTTATTATGGGAGAAATGACAGACACAGAAATAGATTTTGTAACCTAGCAGTGATGTTGTGGGTGGTCTTTAAAAACTACCCAGTACACACCCAGCTTCAAATCTAGACAGAGGGTTGAAGGGGTATTTTACTGACCGACGGTGGTTGGCATGGCAGAATTACATGGGTTTAAAGGAAAATCCCCGAAAATTAAGTTTAAATTTATGTCTGACCAAATGCCCCATACAGTGAGTATGAACTTTAATTAGAGATAACTAATCCCGTAATTTTTTGATCAAATAAAGAGCTGGAGTTCGGCAAATCAGGTGATTAAACTTTATTGGTAGAAATAAAGAGAGGTGGAAATAAGCAAATCAGGTGATAAAACTTCATTGGTAGAAAATCGATCAGTGGGTTGTATTAGAAAAATGGGTGTTGAATTTTGAGGCCTATAAGAACTCTGTACAGAGCCCGGTTGGCGAGCATGCAAGGAGGGAGCTCCCACGGGCCACGGCTGTAAACTTTAAAGAAAACAGCGACACTGCATTTTTTTTACTTAAAAAAGTTTCAGACTTAGGTTGGGAGGTGGGTTGTAAAGCCTGCGAAGAGCACGGGTCACGTGAAGTGCTGAAAAACGGGTGTCCTCGACGCAAGGCGGTAGCTCAAGGTCAGTACGCAGAAACATAGAAAGTCTGGATTGACGAATCTGATTTTCTTTTGCCGAAAGCTGAATTGACATCTGCTATCGGGGTATGAATATGTATGTCTATGTGTTATTTCTCTTCTTTTTTTCATCCTTTTCTCTTACCTTCTGCTGAAGAACCTGATTAAAGGGAAGCGTTTTTAGGTTTATGTCTGCGGTTTGAAAAAGGTGACCAAAAGTTTTCATTGTTTTGGGGCAACTGAGATAAGGAGGGAAGGAGGATATTGCGTGCAGCTGAGGAAGGTTGGCCCAACTCCTGGACACTCTCCCTATCTGTGGCTGGCTGAGTGCCCAGGAACAGTGTGTGTGTGTGTGTTTTAAGCAGTCGCAGAGAGAAGCAGCTTAAAACCTCAAATTAATAAATAGCTATAAATAAAAGGTAAATATCTACAGCAATAATGGACAAATGGGGATGTAAAATGTGTGATTTTTTGCTGTAAGAATAACTTTATTGTGCCTGTGCCACATTGGGTGAATGTGTGTGTGTGTGCATGTGGGAAGAGTGGGCCCATGTGTGTGTGTGTATGAGAGAGAAGAAGTGTGAGTTTATGAGTGTGTTCAGACAACGGATGGCCCTACACCCGTACATTCTGCCTGTTTGAGTAAACCTATGCAGGACGCTATCGTGTGTGATGAATTGTGTGTGATGTCGGTTGCAGGGCTTGGTTTGTTTTTTTTTCCTTTAATGTTGAAGCAAGTTATTTGTGTAATGTCTTTCGGGTAAGAGTTTTATACATTGTGGCTTTGTGGTTGCTTCCAGTGAACTCTCTGCTGGAGATGGGCAGTTCGTAACTGTTTGTGTGTTTGATCGTGTGCGTGTGTCTGTGATGTGTGTCTGTCTCCTCTGCTGCCGTGTCTCTCGTCTTATTGTGGTTTTGTGTTTTTATTCCACTCGCGCCAACGGTACCGCCCTTTTTATGAAGGGACTATAATAATTGGTCACGGAATGCGTGTCAGCGTCAGCCAATCAGACGCAGAGACTGAACTGTGCACACAAGCGCGCAAAGAGAGAGAAAAACACACACAACTAGTCGACTTCTCTCAGTGGGCGTCGACTTCTCTCAGCGGGCATCGACTTCTCTCAGGGGGCGTCGACTTCTCTCAGGGGGCGTCGACTTCTCTCAGGGGGCGTCGACTTCCCTCCAGGGACGTAGACTTCTCTCAGG
>JBBIGA010020347.1:0-14534 GCA_037576975.1 Alestes dentex | reverse complement strand
GCGTTGCTCCACTGTGCCCTTTAAATTGCCCCTCGGGGACAAATAAAGTTCTTTGAATTGAATTGAATTGAATTGAAGCAGCTACCTGTGGAACAGAGCCGGACCTGGGAAAGTCAGCCAAAGTGCTTTTTTACATCAACAGCTGTGTAAAAAATGTCACGATGGACAAAGAAATAAAGATGCATTCCAATCAGAAACAGTGGATGAACAAAGAGGTTAAAATGAGCTAAAGACATGCAACAAGGCCTTCAAATCTAGCTACACCACAGCATACAGGGTCGCAAGACACTCCTACAGGCAACGTGTACAGGACCACTTCAGCAGCACCGATACCAGGAGCATATGGCAAGGCAGCAGAGCTCCCCCACCTGCCTCCATTCTGACTCTCTATCAAACTAACTCAACAGTTTCTCTGCTCTGGTCAACAACAGTGACAGTTTGTCAGGAATGTCAGTTCCAGCCTCGGAGCACAAGGGATGTGCAGCACACACTGCAGTGGGTTAATCCAGGCCGGGTTCTCAGGGACTGCGCTAAACAGCTTGCTGGAGTTTTCACTGACACCTTCTACCTGTCTCTGTGTCTGGCTGAAGTCCCAAAGTGCCTGAAACCTGCCATCATTGTGCCAGAGCCAAAGAAAACTAACATCACCTCTTTGAATGACTGTCGGTCAGTGGCCCTCAAACGTCCAGGGCTGAAAGGTTTTGAAAGACCGTTACTCTCACACATAAAAAAACTCCCTCCCAGCCACACTACACCTACACCTGGGGCTGCCATCTCTCTGGCTCTCCACACCGCAGTGACTCACCTGGAGAGGCAGAACACATATGCGAGGATGTTACTTGTGGACTGTATCTCCAGAGCAATGAGAATGTCACTCAGTGCCGTACCGTTCAGTACTGTTCACTGAGTTAATTATTTATGCTCCTTTCTGACTGCTGCTATTGATACCTGTACTGTTGGTTGTAGTTATATGTCTGTTTATTTATCACATCCATGCTGCTAGTTATTAGTCACTTATTTATTTATTCTATCTCTTTACACACACGTCTGTTCTGGTACAGTGGATACACTCACCACTTGAAATCACACTTTATGTCCTTAAATACTGGTCTCCACTTGATGTCACACTTTATCTGTTATTTATTTGTTTTATATATATATATATAAAACCTTTACATATGTTTAACAGAGATAAGCATCTGCAGAGCTGCAAAATCATCGTTGCACTGAACATTCCTGTGTATTGCAACGAAAATAAAGATATTCTGTTCTATTCACTTTACCACTAGGGGGCACTGAGTACTCTATTATGTTTTTTGGGATCACTAATGAACCCTCTGTCTTTCAGGCATTTGCCAGTGAGGTCCTAGCAGAGTTTTTTGGTGATTTTGGAATGGTGTACATAGGTGATGAATGTATTCTCCAGATCTTCCTACTCACAGTGGTAACAGTACTTATATGTGCATCAAATGAAAGATTGGGATTCATAGAGACACCAATATGTTTTACAGTTGAAATTGGAGAAACTGAGGAACCAGCAATATCAAACATTAGACCTGACAGTTTGTTTCAAGCAGCTTTTGGACCTAGAAGAAGGACCTCTGTTTAATCTGTGTTGAGCAATGTGACATCCAGTCTTTTATATGTTTAACGCAGTCCTCAGTTTTATTTAATCTGTGTTTATCATCTGGTTTGGCAGAGATATAAAGCTGTGTATCATCTGTGTAGCAGTGGACGCTAATTCCATGTTTCCGGATAATCATCCCCAATGGCAGCATGTGGAAAGTAAATTAAAAAGGCCCTAAGACAGAACCTTGCAGGACACCATATTTTACTTTGGTGGGAGCTGAGGATTATCCATTAACTCTTACAAACTGAAAGCAGTCAGTCAGGTAAGATCTGAACCACGATAAGGCAGTTCCAGTGACTCGACCAGGTGTTCTAGTCTGTGTAGTAAAACTGAGTGGTCAGTGGTGTCAAATGCTGCACTAAGGTCAAGCAGAACCAGCAAGAGAAATCCTTTGTCAGCAGACAGTTAAAGACTATTTATTATTTTTACTAAGGTTGTTTCTGTGCTGTGAAGAGGCCAGAACCAAGATCCAACCTTTTTCATCTACACAGTTCTCATGTAATAACAAACATATAGAGAAATATATTTTCTCTAAAGTCATAGATAGAAATGGTACATCAGAAATAAATTGCTAATTTGAGAGCTTGCATGGATCAAGATGAGATTGTTTTTTGTTTTTTTTACAGAGGCTTAATAACTGCTAGTTATATACTGATAGGACTTCTTTAAGCAGGCTTGTAGGAATAAAATCGAGTGTACAGATAGAAGATTTTGAAGAGAGAATAATTACAGAGAGTTCTGCCAGTTGGATTGGATTAAAAGATGCTAGTCTCTCAGCTACTAAGTACTAAGTCAGCAAATGTGGTGGAGTAAAACTTCTAGTTTGAATTTCTTTTATAAAGACTTTCCGTAAAAACATCACTACTATAGTTTGTAGGTACCTGTGATTCTGCACCTCTTTGGTTCCTAGTTAGTTTAGAAATTTCACTGAACAGAAACCTGGGATTGTTTTTATTAGCTTCAGTGAGGGATGATCAATATTCTGAGCATGCCGTGGTGTGCTCTGTTGTCTCTGAGGTTCTCCTTCCAGGTGGAGTGGAAAGATTCCAGCTTGGTTAATCGACATTTACCGTCAAGTCTTTGAACATTTTGCTTTAAAACACGTGTTTGATCATTATACCAATGGGCAAACTTTTTCCGTCCAACTCTTGTACATCTTAGAGGTGTGACGTAATCTAGTGTGGATCGAAGAGAGTTCTCAAAGTGCTCAGTTAGGTTGGGCCAGATAGAGTATCAAATGAGGCTGACTGATCTGGGAGGTTTTCAATAAAACTATGAACTGTGGTGAATATTATTGTACGACTAATACAAAAGTGTGTGTGTGGGGTGGGGTAGCTATGTCAAACACATTAACACCAAGAGTCAAGATTAGGTCAAGCGTGTGACCAGTGAGTAGGACCTGTTACATGTTGGGTGAAGCCAACCATATCTACAGTTGAAGCAAATGCAGATTTCAGGGAATCCTGTTCTTTTTCAAAGTGAATAGTAAAATCTCCAATAATTATAATTTTATCACGGTGTACAGCTAGATTTCTTGCAAAAACTCTGTATGTGGGCCTGGTGGCCTGTAGATCTTATTTGTTTCTAGATCAGTTATGTTAAGGAATAGATTTTCAAAGGATGAGAACTTAAACTCTGTTTAATGCTCAAGGCACTTCTATACAGAGCTGAAGATCTTTGCTTAAAATGATAGAAATTAAGCCCGTCCAGTTGGGTTCGGGCTTAATTTCTATCATTTTACACGGGCTCGGGTCGGGCTCGGGCTTGCGCGGTAAATGAGCGGTCAGGTGCAAAGATGCAAAAATGGATACTGAGGAGGTGAAACGGAGGTGAAACGGAGGTTAGACTCTGGCGATTATGCTTTGGTTGCATCCCGACCACTAGCAGCAGCAGTGAAAAGGTGTTCAGTGCTGGACACACCATCAGTGAGCGCAGAACTGCTGGATTCAATAATTGGTGAGTAAAGGTTTTTCAAATTATAACTAAACATTAATTGAGTCTTAAATGCATGATGTTGACAGAGTATGTAGGCTAATGTTGGCATTATTCTTTTATTAAATTTCAGCTGCTGTTTACCGTCACGTTGAGGCCGGATTGTGGAGATAAGTGGCGAAGCAAATCCCACAGAGCCTTTATTTTAAAGACTCATTTTTATTGCCGCATTGTTACGATATTTACAGAGGACTTATTTTATTTCTTTGTTCATGAATAAATGATGTTAAAATGTTTCAATGACTCAATTCTTGACAAAAGGCAAAAGAGCTGTGTGCGTGCGCACATTTGAGTAATGTTGGGCTGAAAACGGGTTCGGGCTTTTAAAAAGCTGTCAATCAAAATGTACTTGTCAGGCTCGGGCTGAATTCTGTCAGGTTCGGACCTTGTCGGGCCTAGCTTTTAAGGGCCAATTACAGCTCTAGTTCTATATATGGTTCCTGTGCCTCCCCCTCTACAGTTTAGTCTAGGACTGTGTACATAGTTGTAGCCTGCAGGTGTAGCCTAATTTAGAGCAACAAACCCGTCAGGTCTAATCCAGGTTTCTGTAAAACAAGGCATCAAGAGTATGATCAATTATTATTTAATTAACAAAAACAGTTTTAGGAGCGAGCAATCTGATATTAAGCAGGTTTAACTTTAGATCTAAGGTGCTGAGTTTGCTGGTTGTTTGAGGAAGGTATTAGAACACACTTTTTGAGTTTCCCTACTTTTCTGCTTTCATTCGGAGGACAGACACAGTCTTGACAGAGGTGACGACCAAGGCAGCGAGCAGACGGTCGGTGTATCCGGTTTAGAAGAAGGGTCAGTCTACCTCCTGGCCTCGGTGCTGGTTAGTCAGCTGTGATTACCTGTGCTGCACTGCCAGCTAGCTAACAGACTATGGGTTGTGCTGGAAGAGATGAGAGCAGCACTCTTCCTCGAGGGGTGGATACCATCTCGGGCTAAGAGACGAGGGTTGAGCCCTTGAACGTGGACCAGTTGTAAAGAAAACCCACACTGATTTCTGAGCACCATGTGGACATCCAGTGATTCAGTGCCCAAAGCCTGCCAAAAGCTGGCTAATTTATATCATTACCCCCTACATGAAACACTATCCTCTCGTACCTATGGCAAGCTAACAGCTTCAGGTTCCCTACAGTGTCCAGCGCCCTGGCACCCGGTCTACACCGAACAGTAGCTGGTGCTGGAGCCCCAAAAGGAGAGGCTAATTTCACATGTCTAATAACTGAATCACCTCTAACCAGAGCACTGTCCCTGAGTGGGGCAAACCTGTTTGACATCATCCAATCGCCCTGCTGCGGGGGCTCTACAGCTGTAGTGGGGGTGTGCACCCGGACTTGCTTGCAACAAACTAGACTCCTATCCTTAGTTAAAATCTGGATGCACTCATTTACATTTACATTTACGGCATTTAGCAGACGCTTTTATCCAGAGCGATGTACATCGGTGCTTATGCAGTCCACATCATCTTCATACCTGACTTAAATCAACATGTGCTATTCAACTAAATTGCACTTCTCTATCTCTGAAACCGTTCCAGTCAGAAATGTAACTAATGTACCCTTCACACAATTGCTAATGCTACTGATAGAAAGAGGGACTGAATTAAACATGATTTATTCACCAAACCCCATACTGAAACTTATTGTTTATCAGACCAGTTGCCTCGCGTCTTTGTAGACAGATGAAAATAGTTTAATAATTGTCAAAATGTTCAGGGTAACTCACTGGTATTTTATAATTAGCAACTAGAACAGAATACAAACACGCTGAAGCAACACTGAAACGCCCAACAGCACCAGAAGCAAAACAGGAAGCGACGTCCAGTAAAGTTTGGTAGGGCGACAGGTTAATTTGCCAGCGAGTGTTGTGCTGAACTAAGATTTTTCATTCTCTGAGCTGTTTGTTTCCGAGCATATGCGCAGCACCTAGGCAGGCCCGCAGAAAGCGCTGCACTGTGGAAGAGAAATCAGCCTGTAAACACATTCCTCTAGGAAAGATGAGCCCCATGATTGGAATGAATCAAAAATACATTACATTGATAGTTCAACTGAACCAGATGAGTTTAGCAACACCTTAGTACAGGAATGGATGGAAATGTAGATTAAATAGGTGGAGCAGACATCTGTCGGCTTTTACCCCATTCTATAATAAATGTTGCATTTCTGTGTGTTGTTTTACAGTCTACGCCCCACAAATGACTTTAGGATTCCTACGTATGAACACACAAGCAACCAGAGTGTATAGGCTGAGAGAGCAGGGATTGGAATTAATTTATGGCTAATTGTGCATCATCATTTTGTCTTCTCGTATTTGTCTCTTTTGTCTTAGCTCCTGCCCCTGTGGACATAAGAATAATACATAATGGATAAGACGCAAGGAAGGAAGATTCAACACTGAATGTGTTTGCCAAACCAGATGATTATATCCAACTACTACAATTAATAGACAATTACATAGTACAGCCAAGGTTAGGTGAGTTTGTGGTTTCAGATAAATGTACCCCAGTATGTATCAATAAGATCTGAAACTGTTTCCTATGGTGGGCTCACAGGGGTTTTCCCAGCCGGTCTCAAATGGCTCTGGGTTTGCAGATTTCTGCAGCCTATAATCGAGTACCTTCTTGCATATTTGTGCAGTAAAATGGTTGTAGTAGACAAAATCTGCTCTGAAAAGCAGTCTGTGGCTTGGCTTATATGTATTGTTTGATCATGTTTTTTTTTTTGCACATTTCATGTTTTCCTTATGGTCTTGGCCTTATCATATTAAGCAAATAAAGGCATTCACAACGTCATTTGGTGTGTTTGTCAACTTCAGTGGAAAAGAGGATTAAACAGAAAAAATATTAGTTAGTTTATTTTTTCACAATTATGAGAAAGGTATATTTACTTTGAAAGGCTGGGGAATTTCCTCACCCTTGCATTTCCTGTGTGGTGAGGAGGTTAAGAGAAAGTGTGTTTGAACTTTCTGCTTAATGAAGATACAGCTGTCTGCAGGCTAATCTATGTACATCAGAGCAGCTGATATTGCAAAATTGGGCCACTGAATAAAATTCCAAAGAGACTGATATAATTCAAATGAAACCTGTGTAGTAGCTGATAAAGATTTTAAAAGGTCATCAAAAAGCTTTTCTATCTTAATCTCTAACGAAATTGGTAATTAGTAAGGCATAAGGGTTTAGGCACACTGCTGTACACATAATGCTGGACAACCTACAAGAGGAAATGCAGACAGTCAGGTAAAGCCTGGTGTTGGAAGTTAAAATAAACAACGATTTTAAACCCCCAACAACAGCATTACCTGCTGGAGTATAGCAACTGTAGGCGTGTTGTAGAGGGACTTCCTTTAAAACTGACATAGTCACAGCAGTCAGACGAAGGCACAGGCTCGAAGCTGAAAGAATCACATTGTTTAAACTCGTGGGAACAGATGTGCATGTGTGAGAAGACACAACACAAAATATGCCATGAATTTCGCAAGATTTTCATTTCACAAACTTTTCTTTCTCAGTTTGTATTTCTAGCTTGGTGAGAACTTTGTGATGTCTTATGGGTGTACAGTGAGTGTGTGGGGCTTTGATCGTTTTGCCACATTGTAAGCGTCTGTTGCCAGCGATCATCTGCACATCTGACCTGATGAAAATCTGAGAAATGGAAAGGAATGGTAAAAGTAAAGAATACATTTAATTAATTCCCCTTTCAAAAGAGAAATCTTTTGCATGGTTCAGCCAAAACTGCTTTTTAAATTAGGCTTGGCAGTGACATATTTACAGGATGATTCATACGTTCAAACACAAGACTAATTACTCTGTCAAATTAGTACAGATTTTTAAATATATCGGTTTAATTTGTAAACAACATATTTCAGACTGATGGGTTAAGATCCCTCGAGGATATCTCATGACCACCGGGAGGTGGTCTTGACACCTGAAACATTGGCAGATAGCCGCATGCATACCAATGACTGGAGGTCCGAAACAGTGAGGTGGGCTCGAGACAGGTCTGTCAGAGAAAGGGCTGAATAAACATGTAGAAATAATGAATTATGAATGACCTTTAACAGAAATCATTTGAGCACAATTTTTGCATAAAAACATTATTTGATAAAGACTTATAAAAGTGTTATCAGTGTAATTAGACTAGTGTCAACAAAAAATCTACAAATCTTGCTGACTTACATGACCTGCTCTTTCCTGCCCATGTTTTTTCACAATCCTGGAAAGTACCAGGGTCTGGAGCTGAACTGCTGCTGCTGGTTTCACCTGTGTTTTGCTGAGAAGACATTAGAGTTCTCCTCTGCTGCATTCGGCCACTGACCACAGCTGCCTCCGACTCCGGTCTTTTATTCTGGCACAGGGAGCAGGCTGGCATGCAATAAAGCCTGTTAGTGTAAGCATGGTGCTAAGATGCTACCAAAGCAGTGAAATCAGCCTTTTCTATTTCAGGTGTTGGCACGTCTCAGCCGTGTATTCAGCTTAGGGGTTTCCCGTGTGGTTGGTAAAGAAACAGTTCTCTGCTTAGCAGAGCGTTAATTTTTTTTTACATCAAGATGCAGTGCTAAAACGACCTTTTCTCATCATCTGTTGTTTCTGTAATTATGAAACTTTTCTCAACCTGCTCAGTGCAACACGCAGCTTCACTGGGGTCACACACACTCATCAGTATGGTTTAAACAGTGCTGACAAAAACTGCAGGGACCCTTAATAGACAACAGGATTTATTTATTTAATAGACAACAGGATTTATTTCACCTCAGTAGAAACTACTTCACCTACAATGAGCATCTATATTCATTAATTAGGAATAGCACTCTTAATTAGTAATAAGAAGCAGAAAATTCTTATTAATTCCTATGAAAGAAAAACATCTGTGCATGTTGCACCACAGTAGTCAATCAGTGGTCAGAAAAATCTAAAGTAAAGCAAGATCTCTGTCAACTTCCTTCCATAGAATTTCTGCGATGACGACTGCTTCAAGGGCATATTTGCGTCATATTTTTGCCCAGATAACTGCTTCTTAATGAATGACTGGTGTTGAAATGTTTCCTGTTGCTAGATAACTTCCTGTGGATGTGAAGGACTGAGAGTTAAGAGTCTCAGAGTCGGAGAATTTGAGTCTACAGATGTTTAGCATAATACAGTTTAACACAGTGTGTTTGTGGTGCACTGTTATACCAGTTTAAGAACCTTTCAAGAACATTTATTCATTAAAAATGTACATGCAGTGTCTCCTTTACTCTGTAAAAATGTTCCACATCTCATTTACAGAATAACTGAAAGAGTATCACTGTAAAATGTTTCAGGGAACCAAAGTTGTAGGCGTTCTTTCTATGATATTGTTTCATAGAAATGTAAAGGGTGCACATAATATTACCCCACTCTGTGAAAGGGTTACTCATCTTTTTGGAGTTGCATGGCTGACTCTGCGGAAGAGGTGAAAAGAGAGAGAGAAAGCAGCGTGTGCAGCCATTCCTCTCCTGCACATTTACACAGAGTAATGCAGAAATACTGCTTACACGGATTATACTTTCCAGTTTAGCAGTGATGCCTACCTTGCACAATCATGTCACCACCACTTGTATTACAGCTGCTCTGAGAAGGTCCAGTAGTAAAAACAAATATCTGGTCAATGATACTCCCTTTCTACTGATCGATGGGACAGAGGGGGTTATTATGCAGTGACAGGTGGGCTTTGGCTCTTTTACAATCTTAGCAAAGTGGTTCTGTTTAGCACCAGAGGTCGACCAATATGGGTTTCTTTATTGCTGATGTTGATGCCGATATTCAGAAATCAGGATCGGCCGATGGCGGATTTATGAAGCTGATTTTTTTTTTTTTTGTGGTCATTTTCCCCACCACCTCATAAAATATGAAAATGCTACAAAATTCTCAACTTTTATAACATATAAACATATTTATTAAGTATAAAAAAATAAACAATAATCATGATAATAATAGTGTTGCTTGACAGACACATCTTCAAGCAAATGGTCATTATCTAGTAATCGCAAAAAAAATAACTTCACTCAGTCGGCTGTGCTGGACTACACAAGCCACAAGACCCAGGCACGTTTAATGAGAGCTAACTGCACTAAATCATGTGTATATTTTTCAAGATATTGTTTTATAAAAATATAGAGTTTAAAAAAAAAAACAATAACCCCTGAGCAATTTGTTTTCAAGTGTTTACCTTTGCAGTGCATTTTCATTTTAGTTGTACCTGATAAAATGGCCATAGAGTCTAGGTAAGGAAAGTGTACCTAATAAACTGGCAAATGGTGAGTAATGCTGATTGCAGTGTTCAGTGAAAAAATTGTGAAAGACACTCAGTCATGTGTTTTTGTAATATTGACAATCTGAATGAGCATGTGAAGCCTGGAATTATTATGTAATGAACACGGCTATGAGCATAGCTGTTATTACAGATGTGTTTATTGAGCACAAATGAACAAGTTGAAATTAAAAAGTTTAGCTTGGTAACTTTTCAGTAACATGTTAATTTGATGTTTAGCATATGAAGTAGGACAACAGATAAAAACAGTTTGTGCACCTGTTAGTTTACACTATAACACTGGTACTGATCCGAGTGCAGGGTAAGGTAAGTGGTGTGCATGGTTTATTTGGTGAGAAGTTTGTGCTGAGAATATCTGGGCAGTGACTGAAGAGGGCGGCGGCTTCAGAGGGCTGTAGAATTACACATAGCGCATGTGATGTGAAGACAAGAAGAAGAAAATATTCTGGGAAACCTTGTTGCCTCACAAGGCGGCTGCGTCATTTCCTATGAGGTTTCAAGTCTTTAAAACCTTTTTGCCAGACTGTGATCATGACTAGTTTCCACCTCTGTGCTTGGAGAAATGAATGGTCATGATAGGAATATGCTTTGGCAGGCCCACAGAACCCAGTCAGCATCAAGTAAGTACAACAGATACACAACCTCACACACACACACACACACACACACACACACACTCACACACACACACACACACACTCACACACACACACACACACACAAACTCTGATGTCAAGACTTGACGTTTTGAGCTGCCAGTTACAGTACAAATAAAACTTGAACATGTTGTGTGTACTATACACTCATATAATGCAGGTGCTCCAGTACTGATATCAAATAATGATTCACTACTGACCAACAAAATAGATACCAATGCAGTAAGAATGTAAGAGGCAAAAAAATGAAACATATAAATGAAAACTTCTGACCTTATTAAAATAAACTTTTAACATGAACTTTTATTCACATTGCTGTCAATTCTTGCCAACAATAAAACAACCAAAATATATAAGAAATATACAAGGCAATGAATGCGAAGGAGAATATGACAATGCTGCCATGTTTAAAATAATTTTTCACATGCTTGATCTGCACTTCCCAGGGGTCCTGCTGAGTGTCGTCCTTTTGACCATCATTGACCTGGTGAGCACAGCAACGCTACGGGACGGAAACAACTGCAATAAGATTCAGAAAAGCGTGAAGCTCTCTCTGCTCTCAAAAAGGTCCACTGCAGAGTCGCTCAAGGAATACGTAAGTAGTTCATCAGTTCACACTTGTGTCTTAATATGGTGAAATGCTATCACGCAGGGTGCCATATCCGAGATGAGGTCACTCTCCCCATTCACAAAACCGACGTGCGACACCTTCAGTGGAGGAACAGAAATAGCTCTGAGGGTTTGCACTAGTGGTGCTGTGAGGGGAATTACCACTTAGACTATTATTTAGTCTAGAATCAGCTGTAAAGTAAGGCATGATAATGTAACGTGGAAGTGGTTGTAAGTATTTTGGTATCTCCTGTAATTATGGAAAATGTGAAATCAGAAGCTGTGGTCAACCAGCAAGTCTCTGGCTACTCGCGCTGATCACTGGTTTTATATCAACTATCTCACCATCTCCTTCCATTCTGTGACACATTTCTAAGTTATTAGGGAGTGTTTATGAGCCAACTGAGCAATTTTAGTCAATGATCTGTTTGGGGGATGAGAAATCTAGTTTACACACTTCTACCCTCATCGCTCTCGATCCGCAAATTTGTTGTTTTGCCCTGGAGCTACAATGCTAATGTAGCTAACAAGTAATGGAGTCTGTCTGCCTAAACCATCACAGACTCCACTCATACTGAAATAATCTCAAATAAACTTGCTCTGATGTGCGTTGCTGGTAACAATTCAGGCGCCAGAGTAGCTGCAGTAGTGGATTCTGCTCTATAGATATGATGCTGTTTTCAGCTTTACAATAACTTTATCTCAGGACTAGAGTAAGTTCTGTGGACAAACTTTATTTATAACCATATGACAGCCATCCAGTTAGCCATTAAATGACTAAATATTCTTTTATATTTGTATAGTTCTACTGTCTGTGTCACTATCATCATCTGCATCATATCTATAGATCACTGCAGAATCCAGAATTGTATCAGAGAGCAAAGCAAAGACTGAATGCAGGCTGATAATGGAAGTATGGAGCTTGAGTAGAACTAGAGCAGCTGAAATTACAAACAGATAATAGAATATTATACACATCGCTTCCCATTCAGTAAATTGCATCAAATAATCATTTGCTTCAAGGTGTATCAAGCTTTCAAGTGCTCTCAAACACACTTGCTCATATAGTTAATGAAACTAGATGACATCCTTGTTTATAAAAATGTACAAAACTAGAAGTCTGGGCAAAATTATGTACATGTTACTGAATTATTGCTTTAATATTAGTAAGTATAAAATAAAAAGCCATGTCACTGTCTTTTCTAGGAAAGCAGTCAGGGGGACTTTGCGGAGCTGTTCTGCAAAATGCCAATGGACAACGTTCCTGCCTCGACACTTTCTGGCCAGACTTCATCTGAACGTGTGCTGAACATTTACTCTCGTCTGAAGGAGTTCCTGCCGCACGTGAAGAAGGTGCAGGACCAGCAGGAGGACCTGCAACCCTCTCTGTCCGAGTCTCTATTTCACCTCAGGGGGCGCCTAGAACACCTCGCTCTCAGGGTGGACAGCATTATCCAAATCTTGCAGCCTAACATCCCCCTGCCAGAGCCTCCAACTAGAACTCTTCCGGCTCAGAACACCTTCCAGCAGAAGGTCTATGGCTGCGTGGTCCTGACCAGGCTCAGCGAGTTCCTCTCCACTGTGGTCAATGAACTGCGGTCACTCAAGAGCAGCATGTGTATAAAAAAGTCTTGGGTGATGTCAAAGAACTACTGAGCCATTGGAAACAGTTTGTCTTTTAGAATCAGTATGTTTTATTTATTATTTAATTTATTTTTGCACACATTTTCTGTGATATAAAACATGCTACACATTTAAAGAGATATTTATTGCATTAATTTATTATTCTATGTAATAAGTAATTAATATGCTGTACCTTTCTGTATAAATCACTGTAATTTTGTATCACATCCTTCTTGGCAATGATGCAAAATAATATCTGTAAACAAAGGGAGATTAATTTTCTGAGGGTTAATTTTCTAGACCCTGATTAATCTTAAACCTACATTTTGACGTACTAGATGACCAGCCTTGTAAATAATCTCTGATTTTCTATTACAACCTATACTTGACAGCCTTGCTTGCTTAAGCAAGTTTCATTGTTTGTGAAGCATGGGACCTATAAGAGAAATGTTATTTCTAACATGAATGGCTCTGACCCACAAATGCACTTTGATCCGTTTCATCAAAGGTTTATATGCCGTCACAAATAACGTGGATGTCTGATTACGCAACAACACACAGACATTGTGATGTAAAGTGTTGGCCATATTGGCTTCTGTGGTCTGTTGCCTGGAATGAGCAATAAAGTGGAGCAGGTGGACTGGTGTCTGAGACAGAGCCTTGTGTTGAGACAAGTTTAGAAGACAGGAAGTGAAAGAGACTGTGATATCAGCCCATTATGACGCATTCTGCTCAACTCATCAGATAGGAAAGAAAAAAATACCGACTAGCCGTCGCTGTTGTCACAAGGTGGGTGTTTGGGAGTATGAGTGTGTTTTGGTATTTATGTTTGTGCATCTGAGCACTTTAAGCCACTTACTGTCCACAAGGGCGAGAGGACATCTTGATATTCTCAAGTGTTTAATTGTTGTTTAGCTATTATGATACTAGAAAAATGTTTTCACGTAAAAGGTGGAATTATAAAACCATGTTCTGCCGTACATCAGGCAGTCTGTACATACAGGAGTCAGTGGCTTCTAGATGCACAGCGCGAATCCAGCACACACCCTGGACAGGGGCTGCAGCTTAAGGAAAAAATAAGAAGTGGTGGCATCAAATATCGCCCTTTTTCCCAGTCACATGTTTCTATAAAAATGGAAGCTGGGAGATCTACACTCGGTCAAGTCTGAAGTTCCTCGTTTTGACCTGTGTCAGCGACGCTGGGGGAATGAGCTGACAACAGTTTACCAGAACGGAGTGGCAAATTATAGTGCTTTTTTCTAGTGTACGTGATAAACTAGGCCTAGATATTAGGAAAAATTAACATGGGAAGCTTAAAATGTGATCACTTTTCACATTTTTCTAATTATTTGCTTACCACCACCATCGTGATTCAAACTTCTGCAAAAGTAAACACACTCACTTCCAGGTATGCATGAATAAACTCACTGTAAAAAAAACAAAAAAACACTAAAAATTTGGCAGCAGGGTTGAGAATTTGGTTATAGATGTTTGCTGTAGCGTCCCCATCATGCCACCAAAGTAGTCCTGTCCTGTCATGGCATGGTCTCCACAAGACCCCTGAGGATATTTGGCACCCACACAGTAGGTCCCTTAAATCCCACGTTATGAGGTGGGACCGCCACGGATCGGACAAGTTTGTCCAATACACAGAGTTGGGGAGTAACGGAATATATGTACCGGCGTTACGTATTTAGAATACAAATTATGAGTAACTGTATTCCGTTACAG
>JBBIGA010020327.1:0-14535 GCA_037576975.1 Alestes dentex | reverse complement strand
GCAGATAGGACTAAATGGAGACAGATGATTCGCTGTGGCGACCCCTGAAGGGTAAAGCCGGAAGAGAAAGAAGAAGAAGATCTTTTTTATTATGTGCAATATCACTACATATATCACCAGTTATATGCAATAGTTTATGTGCAATAGTCTTTTCATGTGCAATATCACTACTTATGTCACTATAACATGCAATAACAGACAACTCCAAACCACTATTTGTGTTACTAGTAAACTACTAGCAGTAATTTATTTATTTATCTATCGTATTTATATGCACCTCTTATTGACCACAACGTTTTGTGTATAGTATAGTGTGCAGACTATTTTCAGAGTCTATTCATATAAAACTGTCATATCTAAAAAATCATGGCTAGTTTTGCTTGACAGAATGAAACCCATAATCCTTTTTTATGCTCATATATTCATAGTTTCAGAAATATATATGGAATTTCTATGGAAATACATTTCACATGTATTTCCACATCAAATTCAGTGTAAACCTCCTATTTGTTGGCCTAATTGTAATAAACTCCATCACCTCAAAGTAAGTAATGGGCTCTTCTATTCTCCTGTACAACTGCCTGACCCAAACGATTCTTCCAGCCACTGGGGGCATGTTTCTGGCAAGAGGAGGATCCTCTCTGTGGGCCTGGTAGAGCTAGAGATATAAACACAACAATGTTGTATATTCTGCATTTCAGGGACATAACTCTATAAAATAATACTTAACGGTCAGAGTGTATCAGTAACACAAACAGTGTAAAACAGTCTAAAACCTGTTTACCCTCAGAACTCAAAGTGTATCAGTAAACTCTGATTTCAGTAAATATAATCGGTGTAAAACAATCTAGAACTGGTGTTTACCCTCAGAACTCAGAGTGTATCGGTAAACTCTGATTTCAGTAAATATAACGGGTGTAAAACAGTCTAGAACCGGTGTTTGTTCTCCTATACGCTTGCTGTTTGCTGCTCTTTCTCTCTCGGGTTTTCCCCTCCCACTTGTGGGCGGAGACTGGGCGGAGTTCTCCCGGGTTCAGAGATCTTGTGTTTTCTTTTCTGTTTGTTTCTAAACAATTTGTTCATTTCCATTTGTGTGTGATGCCGTTTTTAAAACCCAGTAGCGTTTTTTATAATTGCATGTTTTTTTAATTACAGTAACTTTGGTTGTACATGACACAGGAACACCAAACAAAGCTCAGCATGATGTCTGACAACTTGAGCACCAACACACACCAGGGGAACTTCCATATAAAGAGCTGTTTTGATGTATGATGAAAATTTACCATTTGTTGTGCTGCACGGATCCAAACCGCTAGGGTTCTAAGGGTTAGGCATAAAATCTGAACTCAAACTACCGAATACCTTTTCTACAGACTCCAGCTCTGAGACATAGTGGTGGAGAATGCGACCAATAGTGTTGGAAAGCTCCTCCTCCAAACAGGGAACGTTCAGTTTTTGAAACCTGTAAATCAGTAATGATCATTAGTTAGTAAGTGTTGCCTAATTTGCATAACCTTAGTCTGACTGCTGAGTACACACTTTCCACACACACACACACACACACACACACACACACACACACACACACACACACACACACACACACACGGTCCAGGGAGTTCCAATAATGGGTCAACCAATTATCATGCTGGCTGAAAATCAGAGTGGATATTTAGTAGCAGATTCAGCATTTTAACTTCTTTTCTTGCCAACAAGAGTGCAAAAGTCATATGACACCCCTTATTTTTCTTCCAAAGATACAGACTTTCTTGTATTTTTAATGTGGTCTTGAGGCTCCCTGAAGGACTTCCAAGGCCTCAATCTTTTTTAATATGCAAACTTAGGCCCTGTATGAACTGCACATTAATTAGTGAGTACCTTTCTAGTAGGTTTATGGCATGCTGGGATGATAGAATCTTGGAAAAATTAGAATTCATGAAATGCAGAAGATGATTCTAGAAAAAAATAACACAAAAATATTGAAATACTAAACATAAAAACTCATTAATCGTACCACGTGTCATTCAAAAGATTACATACCTCCAGTTTATTGATCTGAGACATGAACTCAGCAAAGTCAGCTTCAAAGTCAGCTTGAACAGTAGTCAGTGTGTCAGTCTGCTTCTTCCTCATTGTGATGTAAATGTTCTGAAATGCTACAGCTATGATGTCTATTCCGCTAATGGTTGATTTATCAAGAGCAGAGAATGTTTTCACAGCTGTGATCATCTGAGTGATCTGAAAACGTAGGCATATAGGTGTTACCCAACAGAAGTTTGATGAATTCAGTAACATAAATTCTCACAGCAATTACTAGTCACCTTCTTAAGCCTCTTGCAGAAATTTTCAAACTTGCCAAAAATGTACATCTCTGACACCTCTAACGGTTTGACCCCCAGTTTCTCACTGTTTTGTTTTTTTGTCCTGTGCAAGCATGACTGGTATTCCCGAAAGAGACAGATGCAGTCCTTTAAACAAAACAAGACAAAAATCTGTTTACCTGGTAAAACATTTTGTCAGTCTAATACAAACACTTCGACTTTTTGAGGTAATTTTGCATTTCATTAGTCAACAGTCCAAAAGCCTACTCTCTTAAGCTTAATTTCCAAAAGCCTATATTTCTCCACATTTCATGCTACCTCAATCTTCTTTAAGATGTGTTGTGTGTCCTGATCCCAAATTCCAGTGGTACCGTTATCAGTGATGTAAGCTTTGCATTCTGTGACCATCTGATTTGTAACCTGTCAAAAAAGAGAAAAACAATTATCTATAAAATGGAACATATGATGTTAAGCTGAAACTACGAATAGGTACTTAAGTTTACCTTCATGAACAGTGAAGTAATTCGTTCTGAAGTATTATAGTATCTCGAGACATTGTGTATCATGTGGATGGAGCTGATGAGATTCTGTATACCTTTGGTCATGGTGACCTTAGATTGAAATGAAGGTGAATTAATACATAAAAATGTCTTCAGGTAGGAGAAAATTAATGAAAAAGATAATGCCAGTAATAATGCCAGTATGTCCGAGTTAAAGTCTGCTTACTGGATCACAGTCGTAAAGAGGCTGACAGGCTTTTTCTAGTGTGTACAGAAATTTGACATTGTCCTTAGCCTCATTTGTACAATCTGTTATTCTGTTATCCAACTCCCTCCATAACTGAAAAAGAATCAAACAAATATATAAGCATATACAAGAGCAAGAAAAACTTCACATTTTGAATTTTCAAGACATTTTACCTTGTAAACCTTAGAACGGTTTACAAAGAGGACTTGAACCACAGCTTTGCACTCTGTGCCTTGGATGTGTTCAATAATGGAATTAAACTTTGCAGACATTCTCCTCCAGTAGTCGAGTTCCGTTAAAGGTCCTAAGTCATCAGATTCTTTCCTTATCTGATCCCTTTCTATGAGGACCTAAACACAGACAATTTCTGCTTTATAAATCACTGTTAGGCTGGGAAGGTACTGTAACGACTGGGTGCCGTTACTGGCTTTTCCCCAGAGGGGGCGATGTTTGGTTTTAAGGTTTGTTACAGTACAATTGTCATGTATAAATCTGCACCTGTTCAATCTCCTTGCACCAAATCATCAAAACTTCCTCAAGCTTGTGCACCATGTTAGCATCAGCAGCTGCTGCCTTTATGCCCTCAAATGAAATGAGCCTAGAGAAATCAATACTGGAGGGCTTTGTAAGTTGAATGGTACACTCAATGCACTCTTGCATTTCTGCAAAATAGATTAGAGTGTGTTTGATGGATACAAGACATGATCCAATAAGCCTGCATCTGCTGGCAGTCTTGTTTAAAGTACTTCAAAGCAATGTGCTTCAAAATCATTTGCCCCAATGAGCAGTCACGACCATTTTACCTTCTAGAAAACGTATATAGCGAGATAAGGCGTCTTTGAACTTCTGCTTATATTTCTCTCCATCTTTAGACTGGTTCAGAGCACCCCAGTTGTCTGTTGCGCAAACTGCCGGCAACAGGACATTTGATAATAAATCTCGTGTTCCCTTTAGAAGTCCATCTGTAGCATCAAGGACAGAAAAAAATATCTCCTAAAATGAAAAAAAAAAAATTACCTTGACATGAGAATAAAGTATCAAAAAAAAAAAACTAATTATGTACATAATTATAAACGCACCTCATGGATATTCTCTGGGCTGACAGCAGCATCAACACTGGTTCTCACAAAAAACAAGCAAAGTCCTGTAAGGTGTATCTCAGATAGGTTTGCCAAGAACAGGCACATTATTTTAGCTCCTTTCGTAGTTCCAGGAAAAGTGCGACCACATTCTAAATGGAGACAAGACAAGAGAAATAAGCATAATGACCGGTTGCAGACATGAACTTGTGGCCTATATCTGAAAACATATTTAATATTTTACACTGTTTAATCCTCTGGCCCTCCTCGTTTTTACTATACATTCAGCTTCCTCGTGGACACTTTTGGCCAATTGAAACCCATGAAAACTACATGTAATTCCTTGTTATTTACACTTAATTCCTTGTTATTTAAATCATACAATTTGGGTTAAAATGATTTCATTCTATACGCAAAGTTTTCAGTGTTTTCTTCCAGATATCATTTATCCATTTTCAATAGGCCAAAAGTGTCCACGAGGGAGTCAAGTGTTACAATTGGATGTATGGAGTATATTATTGATATATTTAATGATTTGAAGTTAAAAATGTAAAGATCTGAAAAAACTCCGGACCCTTGGGAAATTTCATTTCATATGCATTAACACCGCTATATAGGTTAAAAAAAGAGAGTGAAGTGGACAAAAATGTCCCACAGGAGGGCCAGAGGGTTATGGTAGTGAGCAGGACACTTTGTTAATGTTATACATAATAGGCAAAGTGCAACATCTTAAATACTCATGTAGTTAAAATCAGCAAATGACACCCTATAAGTCGGGGACGGAATATATAATAAATTTAAGTGCTACAATAACTGCAATTTTGATTATATATTTGTCCTGCTTAACTGAAGTGCAGTGTGTATTGTAAAAACCTCAGACGGTCAAAGGTTTAAAACAAATGATTGAATCACATACGAATCACAATAAATAAAAGGATTTTCTTAATGATGGCACTACTGCTTCTTTTGTCTGTACCAACATACCAGTTTTGAAAATGAAATATATATATGTACATGGGCCATTCCGCCGATTCGGTGCCATTTCCGTCCCCAGGAAATTACATGTATAAATGTGCACAAAAAATAACTGTAAAATACATTTTATTATTACGCACAGGGTCTTGTACATTGACCTAATTGCAAATTTAAGATATATAATTAAAACATTACTAAAAACTACCTAGAACACTGAAAAAATAGCATTTGTTACCTGTCCCCGCTCTCTAACTATACACTTTACATTGAAGTATAATTATTAAAATCCTTCAGAGATTAATTTTTTTTTGCATTATTGTGTGACTCCAAATCCCATCTATGCTTTTTCATGAGAAAAACATAACATTTAAGCTAAAATACACATTGTACTTGTGTCCCTAGGTTTCCACTCAGTCCTGTTACCCTAACACATTATCCCATCTGAAACATTTGGAAAATTCCACAGGTCACAAGTTCAACAGTAAGTTGCATCAGCTGGATCTTCTGAAGGTCATGGGTAGACCAAAAGTAAGTTTCCTCCTTTTTTTACCCTCTATATTTGATCATATTTTAACTATGACTGAGGCGGTCAATCTCAATGTTCTGTCCTGTTACCTAAATTAACTCTTGGATATTACCTGTTTGTTTTTAAAATACTAATTTTTGGTAGATCACTAGAGTGTGCTCAGTGTTCTCATGCTATTTGCATAGCCACCATGTAGCTATATTTCATGTTTTTGCTAATTCTATGCTAAAAACTCAGTCCTATTACTTTCAGTCCTGTTACTCATATAAAGAGTGATAGGACTGAGTGCCAGTAACGATGTTAGCAAGCTATCATTTAACAACTCTGTTAGGTAGCCATTTTATGAATACATTGAGTTAATTTTTGCTGGTAAAACTTTAATGCCATAGATCAAATATATTGAGCCCAGAATTCTGATGCAGACTTGACTGGATGTAGTGTGTGGGCTCAGATGCAGTACTGTGGCTGTAGAGAGCAGGACTACAGAAATGATCTGTGCCTGTGATGGAGGAATGGCCAGTGCAGGGGAGGAGTTAAACTACAGATAAGTTCCCTGTTACAGGCTAACATGCAACTTTGCAAATTTCTAGTTTATTCCAGTTAATTCCTATGGAAAGTTTCCGACTCATTCCTGTTACTTCATTATTTTTCTTTAAAAAATAAAGATAAACCACTTTTTTTCCAATTATGTTTGGTCCGTCATTTATCCATTTGTTTAATAAATTACATGATAAAAATTTAATCAATTTCAGGTTTGGGTTTTCTTGAAAAGATAAAAATGGCTATGCATCTTTTAGAAAAATACAGCGTGCATGCATATATAGTGATTTTTTAGTCATATACTGTATATCGTTTATTTGAACGTGTATTCAACCATTTCTTTAAAATGAACACTTTCTTGAGGGAACCTCAAAGTAATTAGCTGCCATGCTTTTAAACATGCTTTTTAAAAGTCACATGAGTTTTGGTAACAGGACTGAGAAAAATGTGACCATCTTCGGCTTAGAAGCCTTGTAAAAGGTTAAATAAAGCTGCCTGAGACTGACCAATACATGTTTTGAATAGTTAAATATATGTGTTATTAGATTCAGTTGAAAAAAGGAAAAAAATTAAGTTCAATTTGGAAGAGTTACAACAAGCAAATGACACCCATTCTGTGGAATGACCCACATATATTCTGATATCATCCTTTTGACATATTGCCACACCTAATTCATGAGTGGACAATGGCTGCAGCTACAGTATGTAGGATAATAACACATCAAAGTATATAGACTAGACTGGCTCAGAAAAAAGTGGAGTGATGGGCTTAGGTCATCTACATTTTGTATGGCAACATGACCTCTACCTAAAGTTTTTTAAATAAATAAATCAGGGATCCCCTGGCTATAAGTTATGGACCCCTGGGGATCCTCAGATATACTCTGAGTATTTGGCTGTGCAGTAATAGTAACTGTTGCATTGTAAGTGGAATGATGCTATGCTAATAGACATTGCTTATGTTGCCTGTGGTCTTGGGAATATTGTGATTATGAGTTCTGAGCACATGAATGGTCAAGCCTAGTCTTATTTACTGGCAGGTTGCTGAGTTGTCATGTCAAAACATGGTGCAGGACAAAACATTAGTTGATGGTAAGATAGTCAGTTTTAAAATACTATCCTGCTGTATGTTAAATGGCATGCTCTAATCAAGTCTGTTTCATCAATAAAAGGTTAGATAAGTGGATGCAATTGATGAACTGTCATTGACGTTCATTTTCTTTAAAAAATGAACAGCATTGTTAAGTGGTCATTTTAAATTTATAACAGATAATCAAAGTGCACCTATTTTTAAAACAGAAATCATGCAAACTTAACCTTACTCATTCTCTCCTCCTCAATCAGACTTTCCCTCTCATTGTTGTAATTATGATTTCTGATTTGAGAACTAGGATCTTATGACAAGCACTTGAAGGCAGCATTACAGGGGAAAATCCATCCCTGTAATCAACTGGCCTTTCTACAACTACCAGGTTAGACAAATCCAAAATTATGCCATTTTGGACAGGACTTCTTGAGGAAAGTGGGGGCAACCTTGGGTTAAATTGAGAGGTGCCAACACAGAGAAAAAAAATTAAAGAACAGAGATACCAACGAGTATCATTTGGGAATTATATTAATCTTGCACATAAAATCTATAGCAAGAACTTATGGAACTGAGAACAACAATTATTTGGATCATGTTAGTCACAAATCTAGTTAGTCAAGATAATGAACAATATAGAACATAATTAATGTGCTTCACTAATTCACCACAGAAATAACAAAAAAAGATCCTGCTTTTGTAGCAGGAATATTAGTTGATGTTGTTCCCATAAGTACAAATGTCTTACCATCTTTAAATGAAAAATCCTTACCTATACCTGGTACCTCCGATTCTTGGTACACAAACGTAATTGCGTTGGAGCCTCCCTTGGCAAAGAAATCATCGAATGGTGCCAACTAATTGAAAAGAATTGTCTAGCTATGAAAAATGTTCAATTTCGGACACATATTACCAACTGAAAAATTCTACGACAGAGTAAAAAGTAAAAAGAATGTGAGATTAATACAGTTACCCCAAGACAACATATCTATGCTTTAAAACTCACGGATGATGCATCAAGTACAAAGTTCTCAACTTCTCCAACCTCCAGAGACAACCGTAGAGCCAAGATTTCGATTATGTACTTGTGTGCAGGACCAAGAAGAGCTTTTCGGGCCTCCCTTGCCTCTCTGTATCTGGCCTAAGACAAAGAATGTACTTAAAAGCTAAAAAGATGAATACATTAGTGCAGTTTGGCAGAACTGTATAAATCAGATCCTGTGAACAGTCTCACCCTTTTCTCCTCCAAAGTTTCCTGAACAGACTGAACAGTGCTCGGGGAACGGTAAAACCTGCTTCCTCTTCCTCCTGTGCGGTCCGCACTGGGTTCCAAAAGCCCTGTATCCGCCATGGCTGCTGGCCAAGCTCCACTCAATTCTGTCAGAGGTACACGTTTAGCCAGATAGGAAGTATGGTTATAATTTGAGGGATGGCTCTAATCATATTAAATCATTAACATGTAATTGGCAATACTGGAATCCTGGCCAAGACCGTGGAGCGGGCCAAGTCCATAAACAACCCCTTACACACTATGTGCACTTCTATGGCACTTCCATACTCTTTTAGCAATTTTCTATGTATTTTTTTAGTTCTTGCATTATTTTATTTTTAATTCTGTTCCTGTAAAGCACACTGAATGCCCTTTTGTGTATGATACATACATCTGACTTCATTAACTTCACCTTCCCCTGATTTCAGGTTATTATAATAAAGTTACAGGTTACACCGATTTCTGTGACCACCAGGTTTTGTGACTCTAGGGTGAGAATCCCCGCTGGCCCGCCCCTCTACCCCCTGTGCGGCAAGCAGCAGGCGCGTCTATGCCAAATGGAGGGCGCTCTTACTCCCCGCAAATGGGCAACAGAAAACTGATCGCTGGCATGATGTCGAGGCAGCATGGGCGCACGCAAAAAAATATATTTTTTGGTGAGTGCACGATGCCCATTTTTTAAAACTGGACTAGTTGTTTGCACTTTACAAAAATATAAAAACATTTATATAAGCATTTTATATAAGCATTATGTTGTCATCTTAATCAGGGTTGGGAGGATTACAAAGTATTCCCAAACAATTACCTGGTGAAAAATGTACACAGTAACAATTATCACAATATTAATGCAATATAATTAGATTATTTTCCATTCAATTTAGATTACTTCAATGATATATGCAAATTAAGACAACACAAAAGAAATAGCAATATGATTACATTTACTTGTACTCTTTAGCTCTACAAACTGCATAAATAAAAAAAAAAAACAATAAATAAAATAAAAAACATCCATCCATCCATTATCTGAGCCTACTTAGTACAAGGTAGGGTCACAGGGAGCCAGTGCCTTTCTCCAGCAGCTACGGATGCAAGACAGGATATACCCAGGATGGGACGCCAGGCACACACCCACACCCACACACACACCCACACACCCACACACACACACACACCCACACACACACACACACCCACACACACACACACACCCACACACACACACACACACACACACACACACACACACACACACACACACATATATTCCACCACAAAAGGCCCACTTTCATATAAAGTTCTGGGGCAAAAAGAAAAATTTGGTGGTGAATTTGTGGTAATATATTGTTCGTGGTAATATATTGGTCTTTATTTTAAAATATATTTTAAAATTGTAAGCCCTTCTAGCAATCCCCATTTACATTACATATTTTTCTTCAGTAACTTATGGAATATGATTACTGTTTTTTTTGTCATTTGAATATGCAATACCCAAGCCTGATCTCATTCTGATCAGATGATCTTAATGAAATCTGTTATTACTGTGGAGAGAAAAGCGCAGAACCGGACCAGAAAAATCCACACTGATTAGGTATGTTTCTAAATAAAATGAATTGCCAACTTATTGCTAATTTATCTGGCAAGAAAAATACGTTGGTTTCCAGGATTGTAGAGACAGAAAGAATGAATGAAAGTAATGATAATGCTACAAACATGATCTATTTATTGTAATTGCTGAAAGTGTACCAGAATTTCTATAGAGCAAAACTCAGAGTGAACACCCATCAATATAATCTTTTATGGTTACAGATCCAGTGTGATGTCTGTGCAAGGTGGTATGGTACCATCTGGACTGTAGTGGAAGACCTGACACTTTGAAAGAGTACTACTGTTTTGCATGTAAATAAGTTGCAAAAAGAATATACTGTAAATAGTTTATTAATATTGTATTAATAGTATAAAGTTAGTGTATTTATTTATATGTGAATACATTTTTTTTGTTTTGAAATCTGTTAAAATGTGATGTTTTTCCTAATGTTTACCATTCAAAGCTTACAGATATATACAGGCCTATAAATATGTAAATAATATGTGTACAGTTAATTGATCTGCAAAACTACAGTACCATTAATTGTGTGTATTTCACAGTAAACATGGAAATCAGACAACCTATCACGCTAACAGGAGTAAGTGTGGCCATATTAAAGTACATCATATTAAAAACAAACTTTCTTACACACACAGACTAAAGTAGTGAATTACTCTCTTAAAGGAGCAACTGATTTCATCACCAAGGTAACTTGTGGCAATAACTTACACTGTGGACTCAAAAACTGTCCAAAGAGTCCATTGAGTGATAATGGGTGGTAACCGTTGGTATTTATTGGTTGATGAAACGTCAGATAACAGTTTGAACATGTCCCAAAACAAATTATGACAGAAGTTGTAACAATTTTACCTGTGTTCATCAGCTGATAACTTGCACACACTGCAGAACGCTTCCCGGTCATTCCCCATGACCGGCTTAAGCCAGTCTTTTAAATGAGGGTCATCAAGCCAAGTTTGAAGAAACTTACATTTCACCAGTGTGCGAAATACCCGTAAATATTCGGGATTCCACATCTTCCTATTGTTACGCAGTACCGATTAAAATTTTCTCAACATGCAGTCGGCCTGTAACCTTACAATATTTCATGGATGCAGCCAAGACGATCAGTCTATATATAGCCTGCATGACAACACACACGCACACAATTAACATAGGAGGTTGCATTGGCTAAAGTTGACAACAACTGGTACCAATCTGGCGCACTTACAAGAGCAATCGACTGAATAAATGCCAGGTAAAGCCTATCGGCACGCAATCATTGCACTTGCAAATGAGAGCCTGCAGAATGATTTAACCGTCCGTCTACAGCAAATACGATCAGACAGGCACATCACTGAACACGTGCACACAGCAAACTGAAAGCTAACTCAATTTAAAAAAGCACCACGGCGGGTATTCTCGCTCATTCACACACACACACACACGCACACGCACACGCACACGCACACACACACACACACACACAATCACCCCAACGTCTCCAACGCTCGGCCTCAACTTCACCTTCTAGACTGGGTGGGACATGACCTTCTGTTTGTTCTGGTGGCGAGTGGCCCACTGTGCTGGCTGCACCAGCATCTTCGTCTCTAAGTGTCACCTTTTTGGATGGGACGTAGCTTTCGCTTGCTAGCCATTTTTAGTATGACTTCGTTCTCAACCTCAGCGTTTCGTCTTTCTTCTGTTTGGCGCGCACGTGGCTAATTTGCATACGGGCACAGGATTGGCTGGCTCCGCTCGCCAAAAATATTTGTGAATAATTTTTTGGAATTCTGAATATTGGACATAGTGAGTTTAAAAAACAGTGATCATGAGTCACGTTTTTTGGGCATAATTCTGAAGCTTTCAGTGGGTCTCATGGGTTAATCGGTGTACAGGCAATGTCAGAGTCCAGAAGGAGCTTCTCTGTCAGCAAACTCATTGTTATTTCTAAGTTCATCGATAAGTGGGGGCTGTTTTATTTCTCTTTTTCAAAAGAGCTTTAGTTACTGAAACCCGTATGTGTAGGTTCATGTCCTGTAGAAAACCCCTTTAATGCACTGATAAAGCATTAGATATTTGTGTAGAATTCTGCGCCTCTGTTCCGCTGGATACACACGGGTACCACAGAAGGGACTCTTATTTTATTTTATTTTTTTAAGGCATTAAAAGGAAAGAATAAACAACAAAGTACCTCAGAATTTAGATTTAAGACCAGCCTCAAATACAAATATTGTGGACCTGAGCTTCTCCCTGAAGCTTTCCCCTCAGGTTCTCCCTGAAGTTTTCCCTCAGGTTCTCCCTAAAGTTTTCCCTCAGGTTCTCCCTAAAGTTTTCCCTCAGGTTCTCCCTGAAGTCGATGCTAACCCGTTAGCTGGTCAGTTCGAGGCGGCTTTGTGAGATTTATACATATTTGGAAATAACCATAACCTACCTTCTTAAAGGTCTGAAGTACACCCGGTCTGTGTGTGTCCTCTCACCCTTCAGACCAGAAAACGGTTATTACCGTTAATTTGAACTCAAACCGAGTCTCGCGAGGAGCGCGCACGAGCCCGTGAATATGAATAACAGAGGTGAGTCTACACCTGTACTGAGTTCTATAAAAACGTTTATCATTATCTTTTACTTATTATCTTCTATTATATAATTTTATTTACGTTGCATTTATTGTTTGTATATACACACACACATACACACACACATACACATACATACACACACACACACACACACATATATTTATTTATATTAAGGATGCACCGAAAATTTTCGGCCGAAAATGGCAAAAAATGCATTTTTTTTTTAACGCGACCGAAACAGTGATGACGCAATGATGGCGCAACCGCAGCCTGCACACGAACTCAGATCGATTAGTCAGCATTGTTTGCATAAATGTGAACACGCCAAATGAACTCAGACCCTCTGAAACGAACCCTTCACTTAGAGTCCGCGGCACGTTTTTTTTTTTTCTCTTTTTTTTATGGTTGTAGAAACACCTTACTGGTGCAGCTTGGACACATCATCAGTGATGAACCCAGGGTCACTGGGTGTTTCAGGTCTCAGATCATCAGACACCCTCACCTGGGGGACCCAGCCGGGGTTAATCAGTCCCCGGCTTGTGTCCAAGCAGTGCGCTACACCACAGATCCACCCTCTTGATCCCCAGCCACCTTGATGCTTTTTCTGCTGCTTCACTGATGTTTCTGGTGGCTTTCCTCTCTTGCAACCCTCAGATACCAAGGAGTCTGAGTGATCGGTGTAGGGACTGCTCTGGAAATCCCCTGCCACCGACCTTGATTGGCTCACAGCGGGCCCTCCAACCACTGGCTCTACAGGCTTCTACCGACTCCAGGTATTTGGCTTTCTTCCGCTCATGTGCTTCCTCAATGCGATCTTCCCAGGGGACTGTAAGTTCCCACAGCACTACTTGCTTTGAAGAGTCGGATGTTAAGACTAGGTCTGGCCTGAGTGATGTGCTCTGGAAACTTCAGCTGCCTCTCCAGGTCCACCTTCAGCTGCCAGTCGCAAGCTGTGGCTAACAGCCCAGTTGAGACTGAGGTTTCTCCCCAGCTCTGACAAAGGCGATGTACTGCCTTCCTGATATTTACTGTGCTGGATTCCTGTACAGATGGTGTCGGCTACTACCGTCAGCACCTGATCATGACGGATGTGCTCCAGAGAACCTCTTACCGGGCACAGCGGGCACACAGGAGCAGTTTAGCTCCGCCCACTCACATCCTGGTTCTCCAACACCTTTAATGGATTCCATGACCCCGATTCATCAGAAAACCCAGTAACTCACCTGGAGCTGTGATTGGTCACCCTGTCAGAATCACAGTGATTGGTTAGAGGCAGAGACTGAAAAATCACGATAACGATTAGTAAATGATATATTGTGCAGCTTTAATGATTACTTATTTAATCATTAAAAATATGGTGCAAAAAAGTAATTACACAGCAATTACACAATAAGTAATCACATACCTTAACACACCCCATAATAGCCATGGTAATTTTTAAAGAATGGAGGGTCTTCTGTTCAGTTTTGGGTTTTTTTTGTCACATACACAGTTAATTGTGCCCTTTAATTGGGCCCAGGAGACAACAATATAAACATATATGTATGTATGTGTGTGTGTATATAATATATATATATATGTATGTATGTATATATATATATATGTATGTATATACAGTACCAGTCAAAAGTTTCACCAGTCAACACCTTCTCATTCAACAATTTACTTAGTTTTTATTATTGGTTTGTTTTTATAATTATAGATTAATATTGAAAACATCACCTATTGCTCTAATGGCAGCTTTGCACACTCTTTTTCACTCAGATTCATGAGGAATCGACCTGGAATGGTGTTTAATTAACAGGTGTTTCTTCATCAAGAGTTCATTA
>JBBIGA010020289.1:0-14538 GCA_037576975.1 Alestes dentex | reverse complement strand
GAGAGAGAGAGAGAGAGAGAGAGAGAGAGAGAGAGAGAGAGAGAGAGAGAGAGAGAGAGAGACTGTGTGTGTGTGTGTTTTAGGTGAGGCTCTGGTCTGTCTTGGTCTGTAGCTGTGAGACCTTCTCCTCAGCGGTGATGCTGAGCCAGGGTGAGATGGCCCGGGTGATAGTGTGCTTAGCCACATTGTAGTGGTTTATGATGGTGAAGAGGCGCCCACGGCTGGCTGGACCCTGAGGGGGATTGTAACTGTACACTCCCACTGGGATGCAGCGACTCTGCTGCACAGACAGAGAGAGAAGGAGAGATAGAGAAAGAGAGAGAGAGGGAGAGAGAAGGAGAGAAAGATTCTTCAGGTGGAGGGATACATGCAGGGCGTCGTAAGATAAAATAGTTCCCAAAGGCAACTGATTTTAGTTCAAATTTTCCACTATTTTATAATTGTCAACATTCCAGATAAATATGTTTGGCTTCATTAAGGGTCCACAGTGAAAAAAAAACGGCTGTATTTGTGTTGGAGATGTCTGGTTCCATTTACCAACACTGTAAAGATATCTGTACCTCTACAATGAACTGTTTCACACCAAACCCACTCAGATCTGCTCTTTTTGCACGCACAGAATTATGGAATTATGAAACTTTGGTATGGGTTTATTTCCTGCTATAAGCAGAATTATCTGACAGTTTTACTAAAATTAATAATAAAAAAGTTACCATATAGGTGAATCCGTCAGGGCAGGGCTGCTCATACTGATACACCTTAAATACGACCAGGAACGCCACACACACCAGGAATGCCAGAGCACAAACTACCAGCAGAGCCATCTGCACGCACGCACACGCACACACACACACACACACACACACACACACACACACATATATATACAGTGAGGAACACTCCAAGTGAAATGCCTCAGCCGTTGAAGAACTCATTAGCTCACAGTAAGGCTCGCAATGACACACGTTTTACACACATCCCAACACAATCTTCCTCATATAAAAGTAAACTTCACAATAATTCAGTCTTTTTACAATTCTCTTATAAATTATTCAGTGAAGATTTCATCACTTGATTTACTCTGGAGCAATTCAGGACATTTAAATCTGCAGAACATTCAGATTCAGATGGAGAAGCTGTTCATACCGTAGTAGGGAAACTGCGGTATTTAATTCACTTCAGTTAAAGTAGTTTTATTAGCAGGACTGTTTTATTTTTTGTGAAATTCCATTGCTGTCATTTGGTCTATAACATGAGTGTAAACAATGCAAAGAGCCAGGCAGATTTATACATCGATTTTCAAGATCTGATTCAAATGAATCATTTTGTTCAGAAATCAACACCAGTGGAATACAAAAGGAAATTAATGCAGCAAAAATATTTAGATCAGAACAAAGTCTGGACAAAAAACAAACACTCGTTATTAACTATTGTTATAATGCATTATAATTCATTCTAATAGCCTGAAACTCCTGCAGCCGAAACACCTATGGATTAAAGTGAAAAAAAAATCTGACTGAATGTTTTATTTATTTATTTATTTTAAACCAAATGCTCCGTGTCATGGGCCCATACCACCTTGGCCATGCATCAAATTTTCAAGGCTGTGTGGTCCATTATCCCCTAAGCCCCTAGTTGAGATACCACACAAAAGCACACACCTGCCATTTTCATCTTTTTGCACCATGAACTAAATGGCTTGCAATTAACGCCCGTTTCATTTAGCCAAGCCCATCTCCACTTATTCTTTACCATTTTGTCGATGTCCAACACATCTGTGCCTTCCTTTAACAGAAGCGTGTCCATGCTGGCAAAACCGAAAGCAAACTGACACACGCGAGTGATGCAAATCGAAAGGCCTATGTTCTGTAAAATATGGCTTCAATGACTATTTATATAGCCACACTTACAAATAGACTAAACTCATTTTAAAGCAGGCTGAATCCTGCAGACTGTTGCTTATAAAGAGTGATGCTCAAAGCTACTTCAGGCATGCACTTAGGCCATACCTGTCAATTTTCAACATTGAAAATAAGGGATTTTTCCCCAAGATCCCAACCCAAAATATAGGAAATATAGAGCAGCTTCCCATTGCCATTCCTTTGTTAACAGCAAGAAAACTGACTCCAAAACTACTGTTATTCATTTATTTTTAACGGAGCATAAGCTCTCGCAGCACTTGCGACACCAGAGCCACTGTCCTGATGCTTCGGAGTTTGGGCTTCTTTATCTATTTAAGCATTGGGCTTTCTCCACAGTTTTCAGAACTTTTTTTTAGCTACTATTACCGAATCAGACACTGCATGACACACCACTGCCTTCCAATCATAAATGCATTCTATTCCAACTGTGGAGAAGGGGGGGCCACACTCCCCAAAACTGTACAGATTTGCTGCAGGAGGACAACACTCGCTGTGGGATGTCAGTCACGACTCCGGCAGGATGGAATTCAAAGGATGTTTAATGCCCATTTAAACTTGCACATGTAAGGATATTGTATGATGTATGGTTCTGTAACAAATAAAGGAAGAAATTACTACTGTGCTTATGTTAAACAGATGCTAGATAGGCTAAATGCTTAGTGTAAATCTAGAACAATAAACTGTAATTATTCAGTAGGTTCAGGACTCAAGTAAGTTTTGTTCATCTGAACACAATCCTCAAACAAGAGCAAAGTTCCTGAATATACAGCACAGCCATGAATAGTTAACCCCTTTACTTTCTCTTTAGCTTATTACCGTTATTAGAAGTGTATATGCTAATCTAGCGTCTTTCTGAAAATAAACAGAAACAGCACAACAGCACCATATGAACTAGGCACTTACAGTCGGTAATGACGCAAACACATACAGCTGATACAACACTGTCAGAGGATCTAAAGTGAACAGGGTAAGTTGGAACATAACTACAAGCTCCCAAGCACTGCTTCCCCGTCTCTCTCTCTCTGTATCTCGCTCTCTCTCTCCTTCTCTTGCACTAGACACACACCCACAGTCCTTTACACTACAAATGTGTTTCTTACACCGATCTTTGTGGAAAATGTAAAATACTACTATTAGCCTATTATTATGCCCTATTATTATTATTGGATACACCCCCCCCCCATTTTTTTCCTTTGGATCTGCACCCATCTCATTATTAACCTTTAGTGCACTCAGTTGACGGAAATCCGTCATAGCGACGGAAAACTTAAATCCATGAACACCTTCATATGAGTTTATAGAACTCACATACTGAAAACACTAATTACACTGCTGAGCTGCTAATCACAAAAAAACTTGGACTGTTACACACTGCCTTCTGCTGTCTCTCTCTCCTGTGCTCACGCTCTCTTTCTGCTCTTTCACTCCTTCTGTTGTCTTCTTATTTCTCTCCTTCTTTCTTTCCTTCCATTTGCTTTGTGTCTTCTACTGCCCCCACTCTTTCTCATAATTTCTCTCTCTTTGTCTCTCTCCCTCTGTTTCTGCCCCTCTCTACTTTATCTCTCTCTCCTTCCCTTTCTCTCTTTATCTTACACCCTCCCTATTTCTCTACCGCTCTCTCCTTCTGCCCCCCTACCTGCTTCTCAGAGATGGAACTGTGTTACCTAGTAACCAAAACCAGTTGGGGGTCGGGGTGTAAACGGAGAGACAGAGGAAAACACACATGCACAGATCATAATATATCAATGCTGCACAATACAGACTTATATGAAGTACATAATTCTAAAATAACTGATCATTAAAGCATCATTAAATATATATTGTAGCTCCTCCTCCAAGCTCAGCCGTGACAGGCTGGGGTGAGAGGATGGGGGACTGATAGAAAGGGGGTGATTAACAAGAAATATATCTTGCAGCCCTGTGAATTCTCCTCCACACACACACACACACACACACACACACACACACACACACACACAGACACACACAGACACACACAGACACACACAGACACACACAGACACACACAGACACACACAGACACACTCCTACTTTGATTCGTTCAGATGCTCCATCCACAACACCCACAACTGGATGAAACCTCTCCCTCTTCCTCTCCTCGTTGTAGTCCGCCTTTGTCTTCACCACCACCTGCCACACACACACACACACACACACACACACACACACAGAGTGACACCTGCGTTAACACTCCACTCTCACCGTCTGTGTCTCTCACCCAAATAGTTTGCGGTCAGATCTTCCCAAACACCAGTTAAACAGGAAATGATGTGGATGTGGATCTGCGCTTCATCGCTGCTGTTCTGGTTCTGAAATTGAAAGTAAAGGTTAAGGTGGCCATTGGCTCCTAAACACAAAATATTTGGGAAAACAATATATTCTCTTGGCACATTTTGTCTCCAGTCTTACCCCTTGCTTTTTTTCTCCTGTCTGAGCTGTTGGAACTGTCTACTTTTGTCATCTGCATTATCTTACATAATAACAAATGAATAAATGACACAGAAATATGAACACTACATGTTTAACAAGAAATACTTCAAGTCCAGAGTCTCTTCTACATTGTCATACATGATTACATGAATGATTAACACTACAAATACAAACAATGAAAATGCATCCTACACATTATAACAAGAATGAATGACACTATTGAATATGAAATGAACATGATAAATGTTTGACATCTTGCAAAGTATGTACAAATTTTAAAAGAACATTATTACTCTTCAAGTTCACAGTCACTGTCACCAGCCATTACAATGTCAGCATCACTAAGCCGACCGGTATAATTTGGTCTGCGTTTTTCTTTGCTGGCTGACAACCAGCGCACTGGTTGTAACACACTGGGCTCTGGGTCAAAAAGTGTAGGGCCCTCTGTACTGATCCTTGCTAAGTCTTCCAGTGTTTCTACAATGAGGGAAGTTTTGATTTTATTCTGTTTTGTGTCGAAAATCCTCGGTCGCACTGAGCTGCAGTTATTGGAAGCACCAGCACAATTTCCACTAAGTGAAGCAAGTTTTTAAAATATGTGCAGAATGGCTGTTTTCTTCGCATCACTTTCCAAAGGTCACTGTAAGTCTTACCCATAGACTGACCCTTCACTAATATTTTCAACAATTGCCATTCCCTCTGCACAGTCGTGATATCACAGCCATTGTTTGATAAGAGCTCTCTGTAACATTTAACAAGTGTGTCTATCTCATGCTCACCATAGGTTGCAATATCTTCTGGCTAAGCATCATGACAAAACACTAAAAATTATGTCGTCTGATCCTTTTGACTGTTCCTGCTGTGTAATATTTGACATCATGTTTCCAAACCTGTTCTCCAGTTCTTTAACAGTAATGTCAACTGTTTTGTCAATTGCCGCCTTCAGATCCTCTCGGAATGGGGCCTTTCAGTTTAACATTTTGGATGGTTATGACAGCATAGCTACTTGCAGTCCCCCCACTCCTGCTTGTTGACAGCCCTTCCAGTTGCACCGAACTTTCAGCCCGAGAATCTATGTGCTGTAATTCTTGCAACTTTCCTTCTCTCAAAGCATTTTCCTTCAACCCTTTAATTGTTGCCTGTGAAAGTATCAGATAATTGTTTTGAAGTGAAAGGCTCAGCTTTGAGACCTCTGAAATAAGATCATGTAAAAAGTGACAGAAAGCAACAAAGGAAAGGCTTTCCATATGCTGAACAAAATGTTTGGCCCTTCCCTTTATGCCTGTGTTTTTGGACATGGCTGTAAGGTGCTGCATGTGATTGTGCACAGCAGTGTATTGCCCCTGGCCTGCTGCATAGTTGGAATGAATAAAAACTGAGACTGCCTGATAAACATGTGGCAACCAGAGTTTCTACTGCTGACGGGTTTCGTAGTGTGCAACCTAACTCCTCCACTTCCGCTCCCGCTAGTTTTTGGGACTGAAATGATACGTTTTCCTCACTAGTTGCAGAAGGTCATAAACGTTCTCAATCATTGGCACTGACCTTTGTGTGCTTAGCATTGCAAGTTCCAGTCGATGGGGTAGACACCTATCTCACTTCTGAAAAGTGCCCCTATTCCCCCTGTTGCACCCATGTTCACACTTGCACCATCTGCTCCAAAAGCACTCATTTTCTGTACCCACCAGTTTGGGTTGGTTGGGTCAGCATTCTGAGGCAGCAATTTACTAGGGTTTTGAATCCCTTCTGCCTGACCATAATCAGTCTTAGCCAACCCTATTATACAAGTCACAGCTGTCCCATCAGACACATACCCACAGTATGTGATAACATTGTCTTTCCCTGAGACGTTATAACAGAAATGAAATTTGCCTTCAAAACATCTTTCAGAACGTTACTTTTTTAATTCGCCTGCGATGCAACCTACAAACTCTGCACATGCTGTATCATATGTCTTTGACACGTCCATGCCATTCTTCTTCAACAGCAGAATTTGTTATTTAAACTTTGTAAATGGTATCTCTTCCAGTGCAATCATATATGCTGCACTGAATTTTATTTGTAATTCTTTCATCTCGTTTTCAGCCACATTCTCAGTAGCACGTTGCACTGCCTTTGCTATTGGTGTGTCACGAGGAGCAGACCAAGCGATCACACATTCTCTGGCATTCTTATGCATCCTACTATCGCCATGCTTCTTCAGAGTTTTCTTTTTAAAATGGCTGGTACCACTAATGAATTCTGTTTTACCAGAAATGTCATGTCCTGCTTGTGGACAAAAGCTGCAGTGCATGTAGCACTGTTTGTTCTGATGTAGACAAGGAAGGGTTTGGAGGAGCTGGCCTTGGGAAAAAGTCTGAAATTTTTCGTTTGGTCATTTCGTTTGCTACATGGGCTCTTAAAGGTTAATACGAAAGAAATACAAAAAAGAGTGTTAAAACGATACAAGAAACCACAACAGGGACTAAGTAAAACAGTGTTTCTTGTGTAGTTCATTTTTTTAAAACATATTTTAGAACGCGCTCTGCAACAGGTTGTCAGGCCGTGCGAATCGAGAGAGAACAAGGCTCTCGATAGAGATGTGTCGGTCGCGAACGGGTCGGTTCTTTGACTTAATTTGGTGAAACGAAGAACCATTTGGGGGGGCAAAAGAGCCGGATCTTCTTGGTAATCTAGGCCAAATGATCAGACTCATTAAAAAGAGCCGAAATTCCCATCACTAGGTCTCGATCAAGCCTCACTATAATCACGTGATAGTGTAGTAGGAAAGGCAGACACGGGTTGAGCGTATCTGCACATAATTACAAGCAGTCACTTTTCTTGTGTTTTTAGTTATTTTAATTTATCTTAGTTGTGAGAGACGACCGCCATTGGAAATGAAAATACTAGTCGCAAAATAAATAATCTAGTCGCGTTGGCGACCGTTTTGGTCGCCATCTGGAGGCCTGGGTGGAGCTGGATGATTAGAAAGACCTCCATAAAATACAGCACTACAGTTGAGTGTGCTGTTGTGTGGTGGTGGGTGCGGTAATGCGGTAGTGGGAGTGGTAGAAGGGTGTGTTATGAGACAGTAGACTGTATTTGGTGAATTGCAAAAGGAAATCCACCCAGTGCGTTGTGAATAACCTCAAAACCGCATCATCCCCCTATTTGGGGAGATCTAGAACAGGACCTATAATTCCTGTTCTAGACCACCCCAAAGGTTTGGGTTTTATACTCTATAACAGAACCATAGCCGTCTAAATCTCCTGGGAGATTATCCTACAACACCGTTGGTGTTAGGCAAGCATCATCTCCCAAACCCAGGTGGTCTCCAAGGCCGGGCTATGGAAAAGGTTGTTGCTTACCGTGTCCGGCGGGGGGAGCTGGAGCTGCGCTGCGTCCAGGGGCGTCATAAGCGGAATGGTGTCAAAATCTTCCTCCGCTCCTCCGCTCTTCTTCTCACTCACATTAATCCCCAGCTTCACCATCTTGCAGACCTCCCTGCGCGCATACACGCACAAACGTGTTCTTGTAGATAAACCAACTTGTAGATAAATCAAAGTGGTCAAAACAGCAGATGTTACGTACACTGTGCCCACTTTACGGGTTTATTGTAAAGATAAGTGTCCTCAATTAGGAGAACGGTTGTGAGGACAATCGGCAGATGCACAATGACACACACTCCTGCTCCATGACACATAATTTGGATTTATCCTAACGCTTCCATTCCACCTTAAATGGTACAGTGGTTCCATTCCCGCGGATAGAGGATCAGCACACTTCAGCCTCCTGCACCCTTTAAGGTGGACTGGAGGATTAGAATGAGAGGTTGGTGAATAAAAATCCTCGAGATCCTACCTTTTCTGAGAAACCCTCGCCCCACGGGTCCGCCCGGAACTCCTACTCTGCTGCTGAGAATTTCGCGCGGTCTTTGTGCGTGTGTGTGCGCGCGCGTGGCTGTGTGTGTGAGAGAGAGAGAGAGTGAGAGAGAGACAGAGAGAATGATGTAATGCCTTGGCCAATTAATTGCCTCGACACACCGAGGGGAAGAGCAGCGAACTAAACACACACACACACACACACTGTGTAATTGTTTTTGTAACGTCACCAAACACAACAAATTTACATCTATCACAGCTTAGATCAGTTTAGATCTGATCACACTTTAGCCCTACCCACTCAGCTAGCCGCACCCATTCAACCTACAGTGGTTTAGCCCCACCCATTCAGCCTACAGCAATTTAGAATTCGTCAAATGTACGTCGCTCTGGATAAGAGCGTCTGCAGAAGTAAAACGTAAAAGCTGTAAAAGTAGATACACCCATTTGGTCTACAGCAGTTTAGCCCCGCTAGTTCAGCCTACAACAATTTAGCCCCACCCATTCAGCCTACAGCAGTCACATGATATTCCACCTGGTAAGACAACTGCACATGGGATATTGTACATATTTTGCACATTGTACATGTATTGTACATGTATTGCACATGGTAGGCTGTTGCACATCATAGCAACAATAAAGCACATAGTAATGCACATAGTTATTTAATCCGGTAAGAAAATATACAAGAAGAAGCAACAGGCTACTGTACAGATTACTGTATGGATGTGTGACAGAGGGAGGAGTTTAAGAGTTTAGAATCTAATGGTGGTGGGATGGAAGGATTTCCTGTGGCATTCAGTGGAGCACCTTAAGCTGGGGAGTCTATGGCTAAACCTACTTCTCAGTTCAGCCACCCCACTGTGGAGTGGGTGACCAGCATTGTCCATGATGGACGGAAGTCTAGACAATGTTCTCGTTTCAGCCACAGTTTCCACGTTGTCCAGTTCCCCACCCACCACTGAGCCAGCTTTCTTGATAAGTTTGTTTTTGTGTCTGCCACGTTCATGCTGCCACTCCAGCACACCACAGAATAGAAAATGGCACTGGCCACTACAGACATCCGCAACACGGTGTTGCAGACTCTAAAAGATTGGCGTCTACGTAGGAAGTACAGCCTACGTTGACCCCTTTTGTATGTGGCCAGAGAGTTTTTAGACAAGTGCAGCTTGTTTTCAATGTGCACACTCAGATACTTGTAGTCCTGAAAAATCTCAACATCCACCCCCAAATGGACAGGGGAGTGACAGGAGATTGTGAGCTTCTCAAGTCCACCACCAGTTCTTTATTCTTACTGATGTTGAGCTGGAGCTGATTCAGCTTGTACACAGCCATCCTGTATTCCAAGTCGTCCCCACTCCTGATACATCTGACTATTGCTGACAGTTTCTGCAGATGGCAGCATACTGTGTTGTATTCGAAGTCATATGTGTACAGGGTGAAGAGGAATTGCTACACAGCACTGTCTCAGACTTACAAGATTCTTTATTACAAGATTCTTTATTTGTCACATGCATAGTCATACAAGTACAGTGAAATGATTTCTCTGCATTTAACCCATTCACCAAGTGAAGCAGTGGGCTGCCGCCAGTGAGGCCACTGAGGTACCTTGCTCAAGGGTACCTCAGCGGTTTTAATGTGCACACTCAGATATTTGTAGTCCTGAAAAATAGCAGTGGGATTTGAACCCCAATCCTCTGATTGCAGGGCCAATGCCCTAAGCACTAGGCCACCACAAGGCTAAATGGACTTAAATCCATTTAGCCACACGTACTGTGGCCTATCGGTCAGGTAGTCCATAATCCATACAACTAAGGGAGCATGAACGTGCATAGCAGACAGCTTGCTCCCCAGCCAGGCTGGCTGGATGGTGTTGAAGGCACTGGATAAGTCCAAGAATGTAATCCTCATAGATGCACTTGGCTTGTCAAAATGGCTGTATGCACGGTGTAGCAGGTAGATGATCCTCTCCAAATTGGGCTGTTAGGCAAACTGGATGGGATCTTGTGCTGGGCTAACCAGGGGGTGGAGGATGTACAGGACCAGTCTTTCAAACTCCTTCATGCTGTGTAAGGTAAGTGCAACTGCCCTGTAGTCTGATGGGACACTGGGTCATGCCTTCTTGGGTCCAGGAACCAGACACGATGTTTTCAACAGCTTGGGTACTTTCTTGGTACTGAGGCTCAAGTTCCTCAGCAGTACTCCACATAGCTAGGAGGTGCACAACTATCATCTGGCCCTGGCACTTTGGCAGGATTTGAGTCATCAGCAGGAGAGGAAGTGGAACCTCCAGCTGGTAAGATGGTGGGAGAAAGAGAAGGAGAGGGGTAGGATGGAGAGCTGCAATTAGGCGGGACACTAATGGAGGAAGCAAGTGCACTGGGGGCCATGAGGGCCATGCTGGAGATGCTGGGAAGAGGTCTACTGCCAAACCTGTTAAACTGATTAAACTCATTGGCCCTCTCCTCATCACTGTTGTAGCCCTTGTTCCAGCTTTCCCCTGTAGCTGTCCTTTCCTTCCTTTAACCTCACAGAAAAACGCCTCCATCCTTGACTCCCTCCCTGTCATCTGACCTGTATGCTTCCTCCCTGTCATTTTATGTCTTTGGTGACTCAAGGCTTGTTGTGGGGGAAGCAGCGTATGGATTTCACTGGTATAGTGCTATCCACACAGATGTTGATGTACTCAGTGACCTGTCCAATCCATGTGGCTCATATAGAGCCTCCCAGTCCATAGTCTCCAGACAGTTCTGCAGGGATGCACTGGCCTCCTTTGACCACTCCCTCACTGTCCTGACAGTGGCTGGCTGCCTCTTCACCCGTGGTAGGTAGATTGGAAAAGGGTGCACCAAGTTCTGATCTGCCCAGAGGTGGAATGGGAGTGCTGCCTCTTTGACATTAGCATACAGCAAGTCCGGTGTCTTGTTTTCTCTGGTGGGGCAGTCTACAAACTGTTTGAAGGTGCTCAGTGACCTGGAGTGCCCTGCCTCAGCAACATCAGCTGTAAACAAAGACCCGGTCGCTACCACTTGCTGTGTTAGCATTAGCAGCATGCGGGCAACACAAAGAGCCGTAAACAAAAGAAACACAGAAATAACTCTCTACCTGCATGGTTAGAGAAGGGACAGCTTAATAATACTAACTTAAATGAAATAACTGTTGAAAACAAAGAAAGAAAGTTTAAAAACACTAAAATACAAAGTCACAATATGCTGCAGCAGGTTTGCACCTGCGCACAAGAAAACCTCTGACTCTTTAAAATATGGGCTCATTCAAATAACAGTTTGTTGAAGGATAACATTTACACAGTTCTTCCCTTTCCTTATAAACTCTAGAATGTTCCATCTTACTGTGAGGAGTGTGGTCGTTTACAGCTTTTTGACTGGACACACGGAATGCTACACATAGCAACCATTCGAAGTTTCCACAGTAATGAATAGTGGAGAGCTCAACTCAACAGCCTGAAACAGAGCTGTTCCTTTTACATAAATCTCTCAGTCCCTGTTCTATGTATGTGTACAGCCCTTTCTATGGCACTATGGTACTAGAACACTAGCAATACTATAGCAACCATATTAGATACCTTGGCAACACCCAAGCAACCACCTAACAACCAGCCTGGATACCTGAGGCTTGCAGAGAGGTTAATTGTGCACTCTACTCGCATAGATTTATTAGATTAAAACTTAAAAAAAATTTAAGATTCTTTTAGATAAGTGAAAATACGATAAAGTGTCTCACTCCCTGTGGGAATATTTTATAAAGGTTTTATTTGTTTTAGGTCAGGCATTTGTTCAGTTTTCATCATAAAGCACAAGGTATTGTGTGTTTGTGTGTATCTGTGGGCGAGATGTCCTTGATGAGTGCAGAGTGCATTGTTACTGATGGTCCCCATCCCACTGGTTGCCAGGCTGCAGAGGCCCAGCAAGGCCAAGGGCACTTGGGGATAGAGCAATGGCAGACATGTTGTCAGATTTAAGGTAGTGCGGAGGTGGCTGGGAACATGCTGTGTAAGTCTCCAATGGGGGGGCTAATTGTAAGAGGCATGAAGGGTCACAGTAGACTTCAAGTGAACTCAGCTGAGGACCACCTTAAAGTAACAAATTTAAAGCTATGAGACTAATGAAGCCAACAAGCAGTAAAGGCTTATATCTTATTGATTCATTATAACTCAGTATAACTGTCCTCCCTCTCTCCCATTACTCAGAATAACTGTCCTCTGTCTCCCCCATCACTCTGCATAACTGTCCTCTCTCTCTCTGGGCTGGTAGGGTGGTCCTCCATCCACCCCTTTAGTTTTGTAGGGATCCCCAATACATTGTCTGTTAATCGTCATTGTGATATCGGCCTCTGCAATAATCATATTGCAGAAGGCTGCAATATCCAAATGAGCCTCTAACCAATGGCAGTGTTTCTGACAGGGTGACCTATCACAGCTCCAGGTGAATTGCTGAGTGTTCTGATGAATCAAGGTCTTCATGTAATCAAACAAAAGTGTAATTATTTTAACAATTAGACACTGACAGGTTGAGGTGCATTAAAGGGACCTTATTCGATATTTTTCTTTGTTTGTTGGGATTGTGTCAACAAATGTTTCATAATTCATCATACCGTCATACATTCATATAATTAAACCGTCTGTTTGTGTTACTGTACCTTTAAAACTGATTTACGTGACCAATCTCTTTTCTGATTGGCAGCCCTGCATCACAGCTCCTTCAAAAGACAAGCAAGGGGCTGAAACACTCCTTAAAACTTCAGCATTAATGGGTAGGGCTAAACTGCTGTAGGCTGAATAAGGTGACATATGGATATATGTAGGTTTTGTGACATGACATAAAAACAATATTTGAAACCAGTCTCTTTTTGCAGCTTAGTGGGCAGGGCAGCAAATATTAACATTCTTTAAACGTATTTAATTTCAGTTATGATATAGGCATTTTAATTTATTGAAAGGCATCTCAATTGCAATATGCAGCAGCATTATCACAATACTGATATTCTGTCCAAATGTAGCCCAAATATTAAGAGTGCTCTCTGTGGAGCATGGTCCAAGCCACCGTCATTGTTTTCCTAGAATATTTTTTCTATCTTTGATTATTACTCTTTTTCTATTAGCCACACCACAGTCAGTCAGTCTACTGTGTAAAAGAGCGTGTTTATTTGGCTGTTTATTAGACACATATGGGGAATAGAATTTTGACAACCATGATTTTCAAACTCAACCTTTTTTAATACTGTGGTTGCTACAGAAACCAATACAGACCTACAGAGCTCTATCCTACATACTGGTGGACATGCAAACCACTGTTCTGCTTCACTTTAGACACCCCAGACGCAAACAGGAGTGTCGAGTCTCCTCATTGGTCCATGTTGCTGTCACTCTGGAGAGTCTTCATCGCCAGCCCCCAGAGAGCACCGCTGGAGCAGTAGCCCTCAGAGGTCCTGTAGGGGGCACTGTTGCTGCGGGTAACAGGCGGGGGGCTGCAGGGTGCCTCCGTTGTCAGCAGGTGGGGCCGTAGAGCGGTGAGGGTGTGGGGTCTGTTCTCCTCACCGCAGGGGCTGAAGGAGGGGTCAAGATGTAGGACATTCGAAGATTTAATGGGAAGGAGAGGGTCCTTTTGCTGTGTTAAGTGGGGCTTACAGGGAGGGGGCAGGGCCAGGACATGGTGTGGAACAACAGACCGCATCTCAGAGAGAGAGGAGGAGGAGGAGTGCAAGGGGAAGGGTGTGGTGGAGGATTCAGGGTCAGAGAGGGGAGGGGTGGGCTGGCAGGTTCCTGCAGGGGCCAGCGTTGAGGCAGGCGGGCATGACTGAGGCTTATTGCGGTTTGCAGGCTGAGCAGTGTGTGTGTGTGGCGCTGTAGCTTTGCCTGCAGTGTGTGCCTGTCTGTCAGCGTCCATGCCATCTGCCTGAGAAAGGGTCCCGGTGTCTCTGGTGTGCTGCTGTGTGAGGGTCCCTGCGTCTCCAGTATCCAGATGTGTGATGGTCCCAGCATCTCCGGTGTCTGCACCGCCCACAGGCCTGCAGTGTGTTCGATGTCTCCGTAGCACCGCCGTGCGAGTGAACCCTTTTCCACACATGTCACACACATACGGACGCTCACCTGTGTGTGAACGCACGTGTCTCTGGAGATCACCTGACCCGGCAAAACACTTGCCTATAAACATACACAAAGATATAGATAGATAGACAGATAGACAGATAGATAGATAGATAGATAGATAGAAAGATGAGGGTGAGAGAGACTAGAGAGACAGAGATAGCAATATATATGTGTGTGTATATATACACACACACATTAC